>VRLP01001678.1:0-117197 GCA_009660295.1 Lophius piscatorius
TTAAATGGTTTAATGCATGTTAAATGGTTTAATGCATGTTAATGGATTAAATGCATGTTACTAACTTGACTTCTTCCCTGGAGTCTTTGTGTTTTCTCGCCCTGTAAGGTCACATGGTTGGTGATTGCATCTGCTGCTGTGGACCTGCTGGATGTCCACTGATCACAAGATGCTCATGATGATGATTATTGTTGTTATCATTATTATTATTATTGTGGAGTATTTCCCCATAAACTATCACTATATGTTACATTAATATTAATGTTATTATCAACCTGGGATCCTGCTGCTGCCGCGGCCCGACCATGGAGCGGTTGGAGAAAGTGGATTATAGCTGATATCTCTGCTGCTTTTTCCCCTGTCTGTATCTCTCCGCACCCGTCTCTCTCTCTTTCTCGCTCTCACTCTCTTTTTTTTCAAACCCAGCCGGTCATGGCAGTAGGCCGTCCAGTCTTGGATCTGTTCGAGGTTTCTGCCCATTAAAGGGCAGTTTTTTCTCGCCATTGTCGCCAAGTGCTTGCTCAAGGAGGAATTTGTTGGGTCCTGTAGATAATTATATAAAGAGTTTGGTCTAGACCTGCTCTTTCTGGAAAGTACCTTGAGACAACTGTTGTTGTGAATTGGTGCTATATAAATAAAGATTGATTGATTGATTGATTGATCCTTAACCCTTGTACACACAAGGGACATTTTTGTTTTCTGATTCTTCTGATAATTCTGGCTGTGATAATCTATTTGTCATCACTTTTGGAAAGGTAATGTATTTTGGGGAGAATTTCATCAACCTCAGATCCTTTAATATGTCAAGAAACAATATTTATCCTCAAAGCATGTTTAAGACAAAATGCCCGCATTGGAACCCATGTAAAATGAAATCTTTGATCAGAGGGGGAAAAAAACATTCATTCCATGTTGTTAAGCTTTCATACAGGAATCTTAGCGTTACCTTAGCTGTCTTTACATTTTCCTATCTGTAGTGAAATTTCTGATTGTTTGGTACAACAGGAAATACATTCAAGAAATAGATCCTAAAACAAAATCATAAAAATATATCAATAGACAGATCATGATCATTAGACCAATGATCGGGACTAAAGTTAGTCATAAGTAATATTGATGTATAATTTTTATGTCAGTTTCACAAAGTGTTATTGTTAATCATTGACATTTTCCATAATGTGTTAATAATGAAAAATCTACTTATCATTTGGTCTTTGGCTGCTTTTAAAACTTAAAAACTTAAAATGTTTTCTGCACAGTTAAGTGATATTTAAAGGATTCAACTTTTGAAATAATTATATATCTGGTACTTATATTCGGGACTGGACCTTAATTTAAGGGTACAATGATTTTAATTTAAACTTATTGACGAAAGGTTAAAGAAGAAGATATTTATTTTTTCTCAAAAAGGACGTAAGTAGAGCTTGATGAGAAGAAACACAATGGTTAAATGAAAGCATTAACGCCACAACGTAAAAGTAATCCATTATATAAATTAATTGATAAATATGATGAACATGTTTCGGCGTCATCTGATCATGGCCCATCTCTCCTCAGTAACTGCAGACAGGAGGCGTTCAGGCACGTCACGGACTCAAAAAAGTGTCAGACACTTTAATCCCTGCGTCTCAACATCATTCCCATCAGGTCCGAAACGCAACAGGCTATTACCTGGATCACATAATAGAGGCATTCAGTCAGTTCGGATGTAAAGGAGCCGACATGGCAAAGACCGAATGGAAACATGGAGGAAAATTCCTCACCACAGTAACGACAGTAACTTATCGTAGGCTCTCAGGAACAACGCGTCCAGTCGGGGTAAACTGTTTTCATAGGGGGCTGGAGGATTCTCATAAACATGGAAAAGAGGGGGAAAAAATGGAAGAATTTTATTTCTACGCTTGCAAATAGCTGATAAGCTGTTGTTTTTCATTAAATGGTCATTAGATGAAGTCATGGTTGATGGAGGTCATTATGTTTAATTATTTGATTTTGCCGTTGTTCATTTCCTCTCCTTTTACTGCAGCAGGGAGAGAAAGCTGGACGGGTGCACAGATTCCGGTTCAGCTAATGGGTTGCGGTGAAAAAGTTACATTTTTATTCATAACAAACTCTTTACTCGAGGCTCACCAGGTTCTGATTCGGTCCACTGTGGTTAGTGGGTTGGTTTGATTCATCCGAATGAGGAATTAGGCTACGTTCAACTGCAGGCAAAAGTGGCCCAAATCCGACTTTTTTGCCCATATGTGACCCATATCTGAATTTTTTATGACAGTCTGAACAGCACAAATCCGATTTTTCAAATCAGACCCAGGCCAATTTCATATGTCAAAAGGGACCTCCGTCTGAACTGTCATGTCGCATTTCATCCGACTTTTTTACGTAATTGTAGCGAGACCGACGTCACAATTCTACGCCGGAGGAGGCGGGACACTGCAAGGTCAAATGTAAACAATGGACGAAACAAGCATGGCAGACACCGTTGATGGAGCTAGTCAAATTTGGGCTCTCTTTTTTCTCAATCTTATCTTTTCCCTATATTGTTCATAATTCTGTCAGCTCCGATTGTACAACAACTTCAAAATTGATACACACACGCTGACATGTGTAGCATCAATATTTACTCCCGTATACACAGCGTGCTGCGTGTGACGTCACGTCTTCTTCTACGCATGCTGGTCACTTCAGACCCCAAAAAATCGGAATTGAGCATCAAGACCCGCAGTGTGAACACCTGAACTTCTCCCTCTCCACGCTCACTTTATAATATCAGCCTTTTTTGAAACGTTTGCACAAAGCTTTATGATTTATCTGCATGTTATTTATTCATCAGAGTTGCTGGGACAGGGTCCTGGTCCTTTTTGGGCCACACTGACCCCTGGTTAGAAGTGTTGAAGGATAACTCCCTACTGAGTGCTTATATTTTAGACACCTATGGAAGAAATTCTTCCTGTGGACAAAATCAGATTCACATTTCACAACCTTTTACCATCTAATTCTCCTCAAAGCCATAAAGAGGGGAACATCCTGTTCATATTCAGGTGCTGGTTTCTTTGTATGGTGGTTTTATTATGAAGGGAGTTGTCTCTTATCACCCCATGAAATTCTGCTCTACTTCTTCCTGTGACCTCCATTGATGAGCTGTCACTCTGCTCTCCTTTAGTCTGAGATTGGTCAATGATTGACAATGATGATGCAGTGAAGGTGCAGCGGTGGAAACTAATCCTCTGAGGTGTGCACGTAACCTCCATGAGAAAATCAATGGTTAAACTCCCTGTCCTTTCAGCTGCATCTACAGCGATGGGACCACGGCAGGAGCCGATGATTCAACCTGCAGCCTTGCAGACCTTTCTATGAGGATAAGGAGGAAGAAAATCAATCTATTAATGAGCTGATAGGGATTGATTGCTGGTGCATTGGATGTAAAGTGGGAAACGGTGACAATCCATTGCAAGAGACAATATTTGACTCAAGTCCAACAGAAAGAGAGGAGAGAGAGAGAGAGAGAGAGAGAGAGGGAGAGAGAGAGGGAGGGAGAGATTGTGTCTGCTGCTCTGATTTATCAGCGCTCTATGTTGTGCAAGTCTTACCTAATATCTTGTGTTCCTACAGATGAGCCAGTTTCCTGTGAAAATGGATAACTGCTGTTTGCCTGCAGGTTTAAAATGCTATCAGAGTCTCAAGATCAAATTCCAGATCATATCAGGGTGGAAAATATTACAGCAGGAAAGAGATTGCATGTAAGGGATTTGATAATGCTCAATATTTGGGACTGACCCACCTCCATGCTAAAGTAAGCCAAGCTAAACCTGTGTGGTGCAGCTGAACTTGAATGTTCCTGGTGAGATTTCCAACCAATATGGTGCGCTCCCTGCTCCAACTGCAGTTTCAAAAGCATCTTAATAATTAAGCCCTACATTTTGATAATAGCGCATGCAGCTTTAGCCTTTGTTAGCGTTTTCATTTTAGACATGGAACGGATGGCCATTTCTGAAACCTTTTCCTTTATAGTCAACATTAGATTAAAACAAAAAATCACCACCAGTGGATGCTGCAGTTTAATTAATGTGGCTTTAGTTTTGTGAAGCTAATGAGCAGAAGAATAATATCTGATTTCTCCCTCTAACAGTTGCTGTACAACATTTACTCTCTTCTTTTCAGTTAAATCCAGAGAGCAGAACGAGTGTCCGAGCAAAAGTAAGGGAAAAACGTCGACATCCATTGATGGTGAGTCTCCATATCAGCAGTGGTGACAGCTCTATTCTTAAAATGCTTAGAAAGCATGAATACGAAAATATACAAATAATCCTGAAACAACTAGACAAAGATATATTTCCATGAAAACCATTAGAAATCAGTAAGAAGAAATTGATAATCTGTTTCTAAGAAGCATTGTTATCAGTAGATTTGTTGACATTCAGAGAACCACAGTTGAGTCTTGTGACATTTGGCGACTATCTGAGCCGCATCAGTTACTTCCTGTGCTCAGATTGCTGCAGCTCACATGACACTTGCTGGCATCTGAGAGATCTGGGTCACCAGAATTGTCTCTCAATGACTAATCAGTTCTGCAGCCAGGTGGAAAATAATTCAGCTTTACATTAATATCCAGACTAATGCACTAAAAGAATACGACCTGTGGCCTAAAACTGAAGACCAGTCTAGAAAATAAATACTGGGTGAAGATTTTCCACCTGTACCTCAGCAGGCCAGGCAGGTTTGCATGATTGTCTGTCTCTCAAATATTTCTAAATGAGCCACATGTTGATTTCAAGAAGAGGCGAATAAAATGTAAGACTGCATGAAGGTTCTTGTCCAGCAATTTCTTTGCAGCCATAACAGAGGTAAACTCTGACTGCCCTTATAGTTGGTTTTAAAACTATGATAAAACTGTTTCAATCAGCAGAGACCGAGAATGAAGACAAGATGAATGTTCCCTGTATCAGATAATAATTTCAATCAGAGAAGACGAGATGTGGGAAAGATGAATGATTTATTACAACAGCAGATGTGTGATAATGGGTCTATTAGAAATGTGATTGAAGGAACCCTTCCCTGAGCGGCAGCATGGAATATCCCCTCTCTGGAGTCTGGATACTGGTGGTGGTGGCTGATGACTCTGCTGATGCTAATGATTGATGAAACTGATGGATCTTCGAGGACTAGGTGGAGATGGGGAGGTGGAGGGCACGCTAACTAGAAGCATGCAAGAACTATATGGATGGAGAGGGCAACATTTAAAGACAGAAGCTGATAGTGATGAGGTGAGGATGAGGCTAAGCATGCAGGTGTGTCAGTGATAGGATGGACTAGGCTACCTGAAAGGGTGCAGCTGGTATCAATTCATGCTCCAGGCTGTGAAGCAGGTCATTGAGACCAAGCAGGTGTGAAAGGTGAGCAGTACAGAGTGGAATGAGCCGTAATTGTGGCTGTACTGCCAAACACATTTAAAAAGAAAGATGAAAGGCTAACGATGAAGGAGTGTTTGATCTTTGGATCTGCACCAGCAGGAGTGCATAAGGTAAAGGAAGAAATGTTGAGATGCTGATCCTCAAAAGTCTTCAGTATTGAACACTGAACACAGAGCGGGTGGTTTCGGCCCTAGGGGTGGGTTTTTCTTGTTCCGTTCTCTCTTATTCTGGTTATCTGTATTTGCTCACGGCTCATTAGTTTTAGTTTTCATAAAATAAACTAAAAATGTTATGAGAGTTAAGAAAATGTCTACATGACAAAGTTAAAGGTTAAAGTTAAAAGTTTGCTGGTGTCTTTCTTCATCCTGCTGACCTCCTCTGTGGACACGGCGCTCCATATTCTGAAGTTATGAGCTGCAGTAACTACTTCTGATGCATCATTACATTAGGGACATGACTGACATGCCACGTAATCTCATAGCAACTCAGATCACATTCTTAGAAACTGAAACATTTGGGGTGTTGATACTGGAACTTCCAGCATATGACACTGAACTGATTTCATGTTATCAAGAATATAAAATGATCAGAAACAAAACGAGGCAGCTGGCCTCAGTTTACACTGGATGGAGTGAAATCCACACACAGAGCAGACGACACGTAGACGCTACCTGCACGCTCAGTGATGTGGCAACAGAGTCATGGGGGCCTGATATTTTTGCACTGCCATTTTCTGGGAATGTGAGCACTTCGTGTTTGGGAACTTCTCGGAATCCAGAAGGTCATCAGCTGCTTGGATATAAACATTAAAAACACATATTTAAACCCATCACTGCCCACAATAGAACATCCTGACCTCTGGAGGACAGGTGGAGTTTAACACACTGTGCCCATCCCCACATAACCCCGCTCCCCCGGCCTATATACAATATGGTCACTCCCTTCCGTCACTACACACCATACCTGTTGGATAATTAACTGTCAGTTCACATATTTATAGTTTACATGTTTATATTCACACATTATGCTGTGTGTATTAACTGATGACTGCGGATGCAGTCTGCTTATTTATCTGTCCGCTGAAGTCCCTCTATTTGCATAACATTGGAAGAATATCAGCGTACTGTCCCTTTCCTGTCATACATCCAGCATCCACTCCAACACTCTCATTCTGTCATCACTGCTCATGTTTTGTTGGTAAGTCTGAGTTTTCTGTTGCGTTGTATCATTGTTAAAACTAAAGGAAATAGTGGTTTAGTAAAAGTGGTCATTATCACTCATCTGATGCTGCACCTTTTGTCTGTCCTTGAGAAACAACATTTATTCCTCTGTATATTCAGTATGCGGTTGCCTGACAGTTAAATTTGGGCAGCTAAGGTTTGTGTCACAGCTTACAGCAGTGGAGACTCGGATCTTTTTAGTTTCAAATCATAATTTCATTTAATTTGGCTGCTAAAATACCTTAATGACCATTGTGAAAAAGTATTCTCTACTCTACTTTCTCTACCTTTAGTAGCAACATCTGCAACACCTCTGTCTGATCATTTTAGGTCAGTCTCTGACATCACTGGGAATCACTGGGAATTTTTACCCACTCCTCTTTGTGGATTTTCTTTAGAGCAGCAGCTTTGGAGGGTTTTTCAGCATGAACGGATCTTTTCAGTTCCCGCCACAGCAGTGGTCCCACCCACAGTTTTTGGCTCAACCATTCCAGAACATCAAAAGTTGTTTCTGTGGATCTGGTCAGCGGTGGATTAAATCTTCTGATTGGGATCACTGTCGTGCATGATCTCACAGGTGATGACCTGACATTCCCCTGCAGAGCTTTTTGCTACAGGGCAAGTAGAGGGCAGAATTCATGTTTCCATCAATGGTTGTGAGTCGCCCTGGTCCTGAAATAGCAAAGCATCTCCGCTACATTCCGTTGAATGGTGTGTTTTATTTGCACCAGATGTAATGGAACCAATATCTTCAAAGAGGTAAACTTTCCTCTCATCAGTCAACAGAACATTCTCCCAGAAGCTCCGAGGGTCTTCCTGGTGTGCTGTGGATGAATTCAGACCAGCCTTAATTTTCCTCTGGGTTAGTAGTGACTTTCTCCTCATCACTCTTCTATGATGCCATTTTTTCCCCCAGTGTCTTTGGAATAGTGGAGCCATGACCTCTGACCTTTATGGATGTGAGAGAGACCTGCAGTTCCTTGGATGTTTTTCTTTAGCTCAATCGTGACTTGAACAAGCCTTCATCAGGCTCTTGGAGGAATTTTCGAGGATGGTCCACTTCTGAGAAGGTTCATTATTGTTCCAAGTCCTCATGTGTATATAATGGGTCTCACTGTGGATCTGTGGAGTCCCAGGACACTTTCACAACAGTTTTGGAACTCTTCCCAAACTAATGGATTTAATTTGACCTTCTGGAATTTCCTTTCATTTTGGCATAGTGCGTTACTGGTGAAACTTACTGCTTCATTGAAGTTATGATGTGATTGAACGGCGCGGGTAGTGATCAAGCGTGTTGTTGGGTTCAGTCCGGCTGGAACCAGCTATTAATGCAGTTTGGTAGTTTAAGGATCTATTCTCCAAGGGTTGACTTTTTCCACACAGGCCCAAAATAACTGGAATGACCATTTAAGTTACCATCATTGTTTGTTGCCTTTGTTTTATGTACAAGTTAATAGAGGATCAGACACAGTTTAGCATTAAACAAAGATAAATAGAAAAAAATAAAAACATTTTCCCCTTAAAGGCCAGAGAAGAAGCCAAGCGTCTGCTGATGTTTGCCTCATGATTATGCTCAGTCCACTAAAGGTCATCTAACCCTGATGATGTGACTCGTGTCCAGAAACATGCCCATTGTCTTAATCTCATAGAATGTCTTGTGAGCTAAAGTTTCCCACGGTGAGAACTGAAGAATGACAAGCTGAGGTATTCAGGTGTGACTCACAGCAATGTGAGAGTCCTGAAGACACAACAAGTTTGAGAGACAGTGAGAGAGGATGAGGAATTAGAAGGCCACAACCTTCATATCAGGAGACGAGATAAACACCTAAGGGTGTTTCATGCTGCCTGCCCACACAGAACAGAACAATCTCATGCCTGTAAGGTGTGTGCTGGTGACTGAACCAGCGCTTCACTGTCCTTCCCTCTGTCTCTTGATGATCTGTGCTCGGTGTGAGGACAAGGACAGATGCTGAAGGTAACTGATGTGAAGTGCTGTACACACTCAGGAGCTCTCCACTAGTAAAAGGGAATGACAAGTGCTGCTGAATGACTTTTAGGTTAAGCCTGGTGCAAATGTCATGTCTAGTTTATCTAGATGCTGCTGCTCCCTAGTATTGGTCTGGAAGGGAGCCGTGGTCAAGAGTGTGTTTGCTCGTCGATATTTTCAGGCTGCAGCAAGTGGTTGTGCCAATGACCAATAAGTACCTGGCCTATATCCAGGGGTGGTCCTACATAGGATAAAGATGAGATTGGAAGATCATTTCTTCATCCCACAAGGAGAAATTATACACCAGATACACCAGAGTGTTATGCGTTTAAGCTGTATCAGGTGTTGAATGTTCATCAACACACACGTATGTTGTCCGTTACACACCAGTAGTAACCTCCGACATCATCTAATCCCAAATAGACATCCTCATTCACCTAAAATCCACCTGTATGAACCTGGAAGGTTTCACTGTGTGAACCTGGACTGTTAACTGTGTGAACCTGGACTGTTAACTGTGTGAACCTGGACTGTTAACTGTGTGAACCTGGACTGTTAACTGTATAAACCTGGAATGTTTACGGTGTGAACCTGGAATGATTCACTGTGTGAACCAGGACTGTTTCACTGTTTGAAACTGGACTGTTTCACTGGATGGACCTGGACTGTTTCTTTACAGTATAAACCTAGACTATTTCAATGTGTGAACCTGGATTGTTTCACTGTGTGAACCTGGACTGTTCCACTTTATAAAGATAGAACGTTTCAATGTCTGAACCTGGACTTTGTGTTTTCTGGATGCAAAGAAGGATATATAGGCATTGGAATGCCTATATATGCCTAACAATGCCTAACAAGTTATTTAAAATATGTTGGGAATTTTAAATAACTTGTTATAATTTGCTGTGCCTCATGTAAACTATCACTGATCCAGTTCGGCAATTTGTCAGAGAGAGTAATCCTGCTGGAAGACGTCAGCGTCAGCTTCTCCCATGTCAGTTCTGGTGCTGACATGTCCACTGAAGGAGCCTACAGCAGTGGACAGGGGTCAGCACGGTCAGTGTGATTGGTCTGCAGATACTTACGCAGCACGCTTTGATGTCACCACCTCTCGCTCTGCCTGGAACCAGTTAAAAGTGAGCTGAATTGCAGAGAACTGGTCTCATTATATTCATTTACAGACACCTGAACAGATGCAGGAACATCTCACTGCAGATTTCTTGATTGATTGAGAGAACCCCTACTTGACACCTGACACTGGTGACTTGATAATGAATATGTGAATGATTATTAGTAGTATTTGTGCACTTTTTCCTGGTTGAATAACAGTTGCCACCGTTCTACCACAGAGCAGCATGCACAGACTTCAAACGCTCACTAAGACGTTATGAAAAGACATTTTTAAAGACTTTTCCATCCAGACTCAGCATGTAAACATCTTATACCAAAGCCATGAAGTGGTTGTGCTCAGCAGCACCACACAACCTGATATGTGTGAGAATGTGACAGAATGTGCATTAAGTTATGATGTAACCACAGACGTCTGGCTCCTGCAGGACTGGAGGTAGCACTAACTACTCTCTGGTCCATTTAGCCTTGATTGGATCCTCAGTGGTCTACGCTCTCGGACGTAATGAGGGTACTTATGCTTTAAACATGAGGGCAACTTCTAACATGAAGCCTTTGCTGAGATGATTTGATGTGTGGCTGTTTGTAATAGTTTGAATTACTTGTGTTATATAACTTCTTGTGTTAAAGCGCAGTCGGAGTGATGGATCTCACTCTCCTCATCCAACAGAAGTTCTGAAGCTCTTGAAGCAATGACTTTCCAGTTTGAAGCGTTTTATGTGTGTGAGCTATGACGCTCTCTGCATGCTTTAACTGTCCCTGTCATGTTCTGAGAGAACAGGACGTCATGTGTCACCGAACCGGTTCATGGAGATAAAAGTGAGCTCACGTCTCGGCCAACAACAATGTGTCCATTGTCCGTTTGTTCAGATATTTATTACTGATTGTAGGCTGGTTGTTAAATGTGGTGAGAGCCTGGAGACCAATCTGCAGATATAAACAATGAGGACCCAGAGGGAGGACATGATAGTCAAAACAAGGAAGTCAAAGGCCGACATGCAGAGTCATATGGGGCGTTTGTGGCCCCCATGAACAGATGTTATCAGGTGTCCAGAGGATCATCTCAAAAGGGATCTTTCCACCATAGAAGGAGCCACAACACCCAGAAAATATTTCAGGGTGATTTTCAGAGGTGAATCATTTCTTCATCACTATTCTGTATAAACCCCAGAGGTCCTCAAGCTTCATGACTAATGAAAAACATTTGAACTTTTTCAGCCAAGTAACCCCTCATCAGTGACAAACATTTGTTGGAAATAAAACAAATATAAAAATATGAGCTCTTTCCCATCAGTGTCTGATCTTTTAAACCTCAAACTTGTCACCGACAAACACGTACCTAGAACATTTCATATGTTTACTATCACCATGGAATTCAGGATTAGCACATAAACTGTCATTATCAGTAAGGCTTATACAAAACTGTTGTTTAAATTGAAATGAGTTTGAATTTTGTTGACTGCTTTCTTTTTGAATTTTTTCCTCTGTTTCCAACTGTTAGATAAAGCGTTCAGATCCTTTACTTGTGTGAAAGTACTAATACCTGATTATATTTGTTATGTGAACCATGTTGTGATTTACATTTTAAAGTAAAGGTGCAAAAAAAATAAATAGAAAAACCTCACTGTGAAAAGTGAAAAACTTACATTAAAAACGTTATCTAAGTAAAAATTAACAATTATCAGCAACACAAAGTAAAGTATCAAAGTAAAAGTACTCTTTGAACAATAATAGAGTTTTCTTTCAGTGTTTTACTGTCATATAGGATTAATATTACCGCTGCATTGATGCCTAGATTTTAACTGTTGAATTACATTAACTACTTCAACTGCTTCTGAGTAGTTTAATACGATCATCATAGCCTATTTATAGCATTATTGTCCTGTGAAAACCTCCAATCTCTTTTCATTAGAGGCGCTCGTTTTCCTCGTTGTGACAATACATTAAGCGAAAATCCATGGCTGTATTTTTAAAATGGTTTATCTATCTGAAGCAGCGGTAGAACTTTCCCAACCCACACAGAAACACTTCATCCTCCTGTTGTCTTTAAATAGAATCTAATTGCTTCCATACTGCAGTCTTTGCTATTAGAAGTAACAAACATTGATTTGAGTGTGTTTAATCAAAATTCATAGCGTCTATCCTGACCGGAGAGTTAGACAGATATCATGACGTCCTACTTAATTGTTTCAAAATTCAATTTTGTGTCAACTTTGACATTCCGTCAATGTGTTTACTTTAATCCTATATGAACTCTTGAGCTCCACCATCGTTCCCAGGGAGATTCGGACTGACATTCGTCTCCTGCTGCCAGGGCACCAAGCCTATGACTTCACCCACATTCTAGAAATAAACATTTGTGCTGCGCATTAACGCACCAGGGTGACTGTAGCTTTGGAGGTTGCATGGTCGTCCCCAACTCTGATGATCCGCCATTTCAATCTCTGGGCTATCCTTATTGTCTGTATGTAGTAGGGTCCTTGAGCAAGACCCTGAACTCCAATGTGCTCCTCAGAGGCTTCATTGGCTCCGCCCACTGCCCCAACATGGATAGGTCAGATGCCGAGAAATAAATTCACTCGGTTTTACTGTATGACGAAAGTAGTAATGAAGGAGTATAAATTATAAAGTGCTCAACTTTCAAAGTAATGGTTCTCTATTCAGTCATCTAATAATAATAATAATAATAATACATTTAATAAGAATGATGATTATGTATAAACAGCCAGGGTATATCCCCAAAAAGCTCCCAATCCCCTGCGTTGTATGATCAATCCCCCAGATCAAATTAAATGTCAAGTTATGAACAAAAAACATTGTGGACTAAATATATAGTGGAATTAAAAAGTTTATTAAAAAGTGACAAAAACAAGCCTTCCACTGAATGAAGTCCGTATAATTATATAATGTTATTAAATGATATTTAGTGCAACCCAGTTTGGTGGAAATTGTTGACCTGCAGTATACGTATAGTTTTATGAGTGGATGGACCTTTGATACGTCTCCTTGACATTATTGTGTCAAAGTTAAAACAAAAGTGAAATTAAACACCAAAGTTTCCTACTTCTGTAAAATCTCTTGTTTCCTGACAATAAACAACATGAGGGGATATGATGGTAAAAAGATGACTCACTGCTGGAATATTTTTTTATGTCATTGGCATAGATCATAATCATGTGTTCAGAAGGGAAATTTTAAAGTTTTCTCAGCCAGTTGTGCAAGAAACAACTGGCTGAAACTCTCTCAAAACGTTGAACCCCTGCAACAGCTGCTGCAGCCATTACCTCTCCTCCCCCCTGCTCTCTTCCTCAGACAAAACAAGGCTGCACAGGAAGCCTTGATTAGGAAGCCTGTCTGACTGACCCACAGGATCAGGGATCTAAAAGGAGGCCCAGGTATTACTCAGCCACACAGCTCCAGTCCACTTCACCCAGTCCAGTTTATTGGTGAAACTGGAGAGGGCTGCTGAGGGCTGTTAATCAAGGAGCACAGAGGCAGAGTGTGTGTCGTGTGGGTGTGTATGCCTGTGTGAGGGCGGTGTGTGCGTGCATGTGTGTGTGCGTGTGCGTGTGTGAGTGTATGTGTCTGAGCGTGTGTGATTGTGTACGTGTGTGTGAGCGTGTGTGTGAGTGTGCCTGCGTTTGCCTGCGGGTGTGTGATCGTGTGTGTGTGAGCATGTGTGTGTGTCTGTGAGTGTGTGTGTGCGTGTGTGCCTGAGGAGTGTGTGGGAGTTCCTGCCACAGACATAGGTTAGGAATGAATGGAGGATTTTAAGTGGAAGACAGTAACTTTTACTGAAGTTAGTAAAGTACTTGATTATCTCAATTTTAATGCCATTTTATGCCTGTGGCATGTCTAATGTCTACAAAGTTACATATTTAAATAAAATCTTCTGGATTGGTATATGAGATGTGTGTGCAAAAGTTGTATGAAAAAGGATTTCACGGTTTTCATTGATGGATAGTAACTAAGTACTTTTCTTCGATTTAATTTTGATTTCGTGCTTCTTTATTCTATTGCTCCATTACATCCCAGAAGTTACTATTGTACTTCTACTACCCCATTACATTTGTCTGAAATATGTGGCTACTCGTTTATTTTAGGATTTGTTTCCATACACCCCCTCTAAAGGTTTTGATTTTAAATGTTTGTAATAAAAAAAAGATTAAGGATTAAATATTTCTTCAATGGCCAATTCTCATACTTCTTCTCCCAGTACTTTAAAATCCAAGATTACACCACTGAACAGCATAAAGTGGTAAAAAAAAAAAATCTAATTAACAAATATTATCTACAGCATCAAAATGGGCCTACACAGTAATGCAGTACTTTTACTTTGGTATTTTAAGTACATTTTGTGTATATTACTTGCATACTTTTACATGAGTAAACTTTTGAATGCATGCCTTTTACTTGTAGTGGAGTATTCTAACAGTGTGGTAATAGTACTTATCTGAGGTGATATGTTCTCAAATAAAAACAGGATCACATTTTAAAGGATGGGAGTTCTTTTTAAATGCGAGCAGAATAAATAAAAGAAATAAATCAGAGATGATTTAGTGGAGCGCTGTACCCGTCAGATATGCTGCGGTCTGTGTTTTTGTTTATATACGTGTCTCCATGTGTCTGGCTTATAAAGTACACGTTATGTAACGGTTGTGTAATAGCAGAGTTTATCTCTCCTGGCAGGTTTAATTAAAGTTTGTGATGGACTGTGGTGTGAGGGAGCGGGCCGCAGTCGCACGTCTGGCTTCATTTCCCCGTCTCCATCTGAGTCAGCAGAGGCCGCTCCCTCTGACAGTCCAGGGCAGCAGGAAGTTTGGTCTGGGTCGTCCTGCTGCACCCGCTGACGGACCACCGGCAGAGGAGACGCTCCTGTCGGGTTCTGAGCCACGTTAATGATCTAATGAAAGTGTTCTGCTGACCTGGACGAGCTGTCATTTTTAAATTACGAGCAGAAGAAAACTCGTAATTTTTTTCAGCATGCTCTAGTTAAAGAATAGTATTAGTTTTACAGTAACTACTGTAATGAGAAAAATATTTGACGAAAGGAAGAAGAAACCTGGAGGGGGTCTCTTCTTCAGGATCTTAGAATAAACTGTGGGACATTCAACAAACAAACTGCACTAGACCCCCCAGACTGGATCCCATCATGTCTTCAACAGACCTTCTTCAGAAGCAGGGAGAGGAAGCTGACTCGTAGGTCTCATCTCTAGCACACTTTGCATTTCAATCACATGTGATGCATGTATGTGATTGAAATCCATCCAGGAAGGGTACCAACGCTATTTCTAAAATTCTTGGACTCCAAAAATCCACAGTGAGACACATTATTTACAAATGGAGAACACTTGAACAATAGTGAACCTTCAAAGAAGGTTATTTTGACTAAATAAGATACTAGATAAGATACTAATAAGGACATGTGATAAAAGACTACTACTAAATTAAAACTCTGAACTTACAAACTAAACTTTAGTATTAGGCTAAAATTATTGCGCACTATTCTGCAGAGAAACACCAATGAATTAGGAATCCTCACTTTCACTGTGCAATTATAATGGAGGTTAGAATATGACGGGATTTCATCTTTTCGATTAAATGTTTCAAACTGCTACCCCCATTAGGACAAATGTCTACATTCCCACACCATTCATAATAATGGCAAATCAAATGTTGCTTTAACACTTTCATGCTTTTGGTAGCATCTCCCCAGCTGTGCCCCAGCTCCATACTTAGTGGTTTTAGAAACTGGGTGGATGCAGCCTTCAGAGTGGAGGTCATCCTGGTACCATGAGCCACAAGGCAGGAAAGTTTCAAAGCCTCCCAGCTCACAGTCTGGCAGTCTGCTGGAGCTGACAGCGGCTCACTGATCAGACGTTGGAGAATTTATGGTAAGTGGATAGTTGCAGTAGGTAGTTTCGGTTAAGTCTGCATCTACCAGACTTTGTAACGTACGTACTAACGGTTGGGTGGATATGGATAACCCTAGATGTCCCATTCAACACACAGGTAATAAGAAGGTGAAAAGGTTTCAGAAAAGAAACACGTTGCCTGCTTACAGAAATTCTGTCCCTTAGACAGATGGTAGGTTATCAACCATAGTTTGGCTAGTTTAGGTCGTATTTGTGGTGACTGGGGGTAACAGCAGTAACTGTGTTTTACTAAGATTGATCCCATATTGGGATTGGGACATATTATTGATCCTATTTTGGTCAGCAACACCAATTTTGAACACATACTTTTTTTAAAAACGACCTGAATAGTTTTTATTGAAGAGTTTCAGGGTGCCAGCACGAGCATCATAGTTGTGTAGTGGATAGTACTGTTACCTCACAGACAGGACAGTTCCAGGTTTGAATCCCAATTTGGGATCTTTCTGTGCAGAGTTTGGATTCTCCCAGATGCTCCAGCCAGACATCTCTGGACTACAGACAGGTCAGTCTAGTACCTGGACCGTCAGTTAAGAGTCTGTGAATCTGTTGATGGTATTATGGGTTGTAGACAGTGAAATCGTCAGATTCCTGACAAAAAATGATCTTAAACTGTTTACAGATTTTTCTCAAAAGGGTGCACCTCTCCCCATCTTTTGCTGTGAGAGAATGACCCCCCCTTTCATGGTCAGTCATGACAGTATCCCCTATTACCCATGATCCCCTTCACCTGTGAAATGGCCTAGTCAAGGTTTTTTGCTCATTCTACAGCTTTCCCTGTGTCTTTGTATTGCTGTGTAAAATTCAGGAGAAGTGTATTAAGACTTAGAGATGTTGATGTTATACAACTTTCCATGTATTGTTTATGTTTTGAGATGAATTTAATGTATTATAACGATTAGGGAATTATCCCAACTAGGTTTGTTTATACAAAAACAAACATTACAAATACAGTCTCCTTCGTGTGTATTGTATTTGCGAAATAAAAACAGTGTTTTCCAAGAACATTGCCTAGAAGGGAAATTCTCAAGCGGTGTACCTCAAATATGATTGAATCGTCTTTCTTTCGTCACGCTGCTCTTGTTTTTCCCCTCGGAAAATAACTTCACCATCTTGACTGTCATGAATCAATTAACAGGAAAATTGATTTCCATTATCATCTTCATTATATAACATCTGTCGGCTTGGTTCAGACGTTTTACATCATTGTAATCACTCTCAGCTTTTACCTGGCAGACATTTCCATCAGTCTGGCGCTTTGGTTATGTAACATAAGAAGATCACCAGCGCTCCCTATGAGGTTGAGTGTATGCCCACCAGGAAGTCCTATTTTTGCAGCTTGCCCGCTGATCCGCCCCCGGTAAATGACCCTAGCTCTCTGCACAACTTCTGAAATGCCGCTACACACCCGCACAGGTGCGTGAGCCTCCGTCTTTGTGTTTAAGGGTCACGGGGTGAAGTAGGAGCCCTCCTGCAGCCCTGTTTTTATCCTTCCTTACTTCCATTCTTGAGTCATTCCACAGTTGGCCTTTGAAACATCGGGGAGGCTTAGCCTTGGATAATAAACGCTAAAGTGCTGCCAAGTCAAATATTGGATTCACTTGAAGCTCAGACCAAAGGCTCAACGGAGAGCACCGAATCTCGGAGCCTTCCATCCCGTCATCCTGCTGTTATTGACTGCTGCTGCTGCCCTCGCGGTGGCTGTGGTCGGTCTGATTACCGCTGGCAGAGCGGAGAGTGAAATGCCATTCTTTTCCCACACTGACATCAACACGCCCTGTTGCCAGGTTAAGACACTGTTTTCTCTGTCTGTGTCTGAAAAGCAGAGTGGAAACATAGATGCACCCGTCAGACTCCTCTGACTGACACCGACCTTCACCATAGCTGTCTTTTTTTGTGTCACATTGTGCTTATGCCTTTATTGACGTCCCCCAATGAGGTCATGTTCTCCCCGTTGTTTGTTTGTCCATCTGTTTATGTACAAGATACCTCCAAAAAAAAGAAAGAAACAGATTGACATCTTGTTTGAGAGAGAGATGAGTTGATTTGATTTTGAGGCCAATGCAGGAGTTTATAGTGAATTTGCTGGATAGTCAGCAGGGTTACAACTTTGTATGAGGAGGGATCTTGGATCAGTACCACCCGTAGGTGTTGAAGCATGATCCGAATTTCAATTGTGGATTTTTCCTAAAGATAGTAATTTTTTTATAAATGAGATTTGGTAATGGTTTTGTTTCAACCGATTACTATTCTTTATATTTTCATTTCTTCCTTGCCTCTCAAAAACCAAGGAGGACCGTCCTCCTCGGCCTCTATGCACCAGTTTCCTCTGATATGTAGGTATGCCATAGTCCTGATTCTTGTTAGTATGAATTGTCAAGTGGAGCCAGTTGGTAGAGCGGTTGTCCACTTGTTCCCTGGCCACTGCGGTCCACATGTCGAAGTGTCCTTGAGCAAAATACTGACCCCAAGTTGCTCCCAATGGCTGCTCCATTTGTGTGTGAATGATGGCGTGAATGGTTACCGCTCCTGATGAACATGTGGCGACTTGCATGGTAGCCTCCATCATCACTGTATGAATGTTTGTGTGAATGGGTGAATGCTGACTCGTGTCATAAATGCGCTTTGAATGGTTGAACAGACTAGCAAAGCGTTCTATAAGTACAGTCCATTTGTCTGCTGTCCTTCTGCACCAGCTGCTGAAGATGAAGCTCTTTATCTGTCCTCTAATTCCATATAATGTATGAGGAGGGACAACAATATAGTAAGTTTGTTCCTTCACCTGTATTTTTCCGGCAAGAAAATCTTATTTTTCCCAATTTTTTCCTTTAATGTTCTCTCTCTCTCTCTCTCTCTCTCTCTCTCTCTTTCTCTCTCTCTCTCTCTCTCTCTCTCTCTCTCTCTCTCTCTCTCTCTCATTTTCTCTATCTCTTCCTCCACCATCTTAATATCACTGGATTCAAAAGCTGATTTACAAGAATCCAGCATTTAAATCCAGACAGTAATAGGTATTAATGTGCATTACATGGACAGATCTTTTCCAAACATAATTAATATTAATATTAATATGTAAATGGAATTGCGAGTGCACGTATGTATCTTTTCCCGATGACCATTCTATTGGATGCTCACCTATACTACTCTTGAAGCATAAACATTTACCATAATCCTTAAGAAGAAAATCACTGAAATAATGCAGAAATAAGTTAAATAATACATAAGCGTAGAGCATTCACTTGGAATATTAATGAGATAATTGAGTAATTAATTTGGAGAACTAAAGCAGAGATATCTCTGACATCTTTAGCACTTTGAGATTTGATCCAAATGTAAAGTGCATTATAAATTAAATGTATTATTATTATTATTATATCTGTCTTTCTCCTGAGTCACCATGTAGCCTGTATATATTTTAGATGCATCATCACATATCCATGTAGCACACTGCATCGGTTTAAGTTATCGTGGAAAAATACTCTCCTAAAGTCTCTCTGCAAAGTCAATGAACAAAGAGCAATACAATCTGTGCTGCTTAAAGAGATGAGTAACTTCAGATGAGTATGTCTCTACTTACAGACAGAAGCATCAACGTCTGGACACAACACAGTAAAAATAAATCTTAAAAGTAGCAAATATTCATTAAAGAGAATAAAGGCAAATGTAATAGAATGACTGTGATCAAATAACTACATCAGAATGAGCCTTTTATGACACATATTGGCGTTCCATGAAATGATTAACAGTATCAGCCATATCATTAAAACTACATGCCTAATAATGTGTAACTCTTCGTTTGGAGACGAGACAGCACTGTGATGTCACTCTGACACCTTTCTATCAAAACCAGCATGAACTTTGTCCATACATATACTGTTGGATTAGACAACAAGGGCTTGAGTTCATGGCCGTGACCCTGGTTGTCCTCAACTATGACCCCCAGGTCTGGAGTTGGTCTGCCCAGGTTGTCGAGTCATCACGTTTTGCTCCTTGTTAAAGTCTCTGAGATATTTACTCTTATCCACTTTTCCTGCTTCCAACATCAATTTCTGGACAAAACGTTCATTTGCTGCCAAGTATCCCACCCACTGACAGGTAACCATGGTAACCAGATAATCAATGTTAATTCTTACTTCACCTGTCAGAATTGTCACCAGACTGATAAAAATGCTTCAGTGCTGGCCTCGCTCTAAAGCAAAGCGACCTGCTCCATCGTGGGAGAATTTAAGGAATAGCCCAAGAAAATGAATTTCTATCGCAGAGTTCACCGTCTGCGTTGATGAAAAGCGTCCCTCATATCAGCAGCAGATGACACTGATGGACCAGTACCCGACATCCAATATCAGATACCTGGAAACCCGCTGACATTAAAGGCTTCTTCATCAAAGTAGGAGGAACCTGAAGGATGGGCATGTTCTTACAGGTTCCTTCAGCCTTCTATGTTGGAACACTCCTGAGGTTTATATTTGCTTCTTGTGGACTTACATGTGGAGTTACATGTTAATATCTCCATCTTATCAGGAGATGGAAAGAACCCCCTTCTCTTTTGGGAACAAAATAAACATCTCCTTATATTATTTCACCATGACCAAAGTAAACACAAGTACTGCTTTGTATTTGTGGTGAAGTCACAGATACATGGGAAAAACAAACAGCAACGATAAGCTCCTCCTCCACTTCGGCATCATTTGGGTCCTTCATGTTGACTTTGGATATAGTTTCTATACAGAGTAACATTCATTCATCAGATGGACATAAATATTCCTCCTACTGCATTGAAATTCAAGTCAGTTGTATTTAAATACTACCAAATCACAACAAATGCAATCTCCGGAACCAAGAGCGAATCTAGACTGCACTCATTATTCTACAGAGTCCTAACAGTTCAACATGTGGGAGAACATGGAGACAGCGGACGGAAAGAACAGTCTTTAACAGGCAGAAACCTCGAGGTAGGCCAGGGAATGTGTGTGAGGGAGAGAGGTGGGGAGTTGACACAGTACAACAACAAGGATAATATCAGCTCTAATAACAGGATGACTGAATTAGTAGTGACCTGAACGGGTCCAAGAAAACATTTGAACTGGCTCCCTGCAAATTTAGGAATCTAATCCTCCTGCTCACATACAAGGCCCTTAATAGTTGGGCACCATCATCCTTTAAAGAGCTCATAGTACCTTATTATCCACCTAAAACATTATGCTCCTAGGATGCAGGGTAACTTGTAGACTCCAAAAGTAGAACGGGAGCCACAGCCTTCAGTCTTCAATCTCCTTTCCTGTGGAACCATCCCCCAGTCTGGGTTCAGGGGGCTGACCTCCTCTCTATGTTTAAGAGCAGGTTTAAAACCTAAAGCGCATAAATAGTAGCCGAATAGCTATACTGCTATAGGTTTAGACTACAGGGTTACCCATGATGCACTGAGCCCAGCCCACAAAGGAAACATCGAAAGAAACCAAGATACTGTGTCTCTCCCTCCCCCACCGATCCAGCCTTCTGGATGAAAAAGCTCAGACTCAAGAAGTTAAGAATTCAAGTTAGTCAGACGCATTAATGGGAGATGGATGAAGAGAAGGGGAGAGAGGAGAAGAGAGAAGCTCAGTGCATCATGGGAGATCCCCAGGCAATCTAAACATATAGCGATAAAGCTAAAGACTAGCCTAAGCCAGCCTTAATTATAAGGCTGGCCAACAGATAACATGGAAGGTATTTTTGGCTGTTATACAATATAATATGTATGTATAATATTGTGAGAGAGGGAGTGAAGCCTCTGGGTGACTTCTTCAGCAGCTGTACTGCTGCATTCACACATTCACAAGCCGCATTCTCCTCGTTCACCGTCAAGCACGACCTCCCAATCTCTCACTCTATATAAGCTGTAGAAAGCCAGCGCTTTCCCTCTGCCTGTCAACGCCGCTGCTGCTCTGAGTGCACGCCCAATGCAACCTTCATCACGTCCACCTGCAGGCTCCGCTCCAGAGGGTTTCAGGCGTTTGGTCATCAGTCCTAAAACCTTTATGTAAATATATCTGCAGGCAGTGATGAGGTCAGAGCCCAGACAACAAACTCCACCTGCTGTAATGACAAACATATCCAATAAAGAGCTTTCTGATAGAACTCAATGTTAGACCATGATTCAAATGATACTGCTGTAAAGTTTCTGTCCGTTTGTTTGTTTGTTTGTCAGCAGCATTACAAAAACTACGGACCGGATGTCTGTGAAAATGTGAGAGGAGGGGCTAGACTGGACGCCATTTAAAATTGGTGCAGGTATCTCTTTCTTTAACATAATGGGATAGGGCATTTTTCTCAGTTTCAGTTTTTCACAGTTTTCTTAGATTTCTCGAGGAATAAAGCATTGTAGATTGAAGGAAATCGTATTTAGAAGGTTAGTATCTTTGAGTTTCCAGCAGAGGTAGGGCAGAGGTGGATTTGAACCCCAAACCTTCTTATTGTGAAACTACCACTACACCAATGTGCTGCCAAACCAAGAGTTTATGATTGTATTAAAGTCTGTGGGCGAGTGAGGGTGGAGTTACGAAAGTCACATAGTTCAATAGGTCGCAGTTGCATTTTCTTTTTTTGCTAATCAACGGAAAAGATTATAAAGAAAAAACAAGATTTTTCTGTGCTTTGCACTCACCATGCCGATTATTACATTCAGTTCACTTCCTGGCCATCTTTCTGCGTGTATCTAGTTTCACAGCTGTTACATTGAAATTATACATACAATATGTTCGGCTGGACCGGGTCTACTCTGCTATCCCATTCGTGACAATCCACAAAATTGTTTTGTTTTTTTTAAATCATGCAAATCCACTCAATGAGCTAAATCTGTAACCATGGCAAACTGTAAATCTCAAAACAAAAAACGCAATTATGCTACTATTCATACCAATGTGTAGACATGGCAACATGGCAAGTGCTTCAAACTCAGGCACAATGAGTACTAAGAGTCCCACGGTGAAAAAGTCCAGGTTCATTAGATGAAACAGTCCTGGTTCATACAGTGAAACAGTCCAGGTTCATACGGTGAAAAGGTTCAATATCATCCAGTGAAACAGTCCAGGTTCATCCAGTGAAACAGTCCAGGTTCATTCAGTGAAACAGTCCAGGTTCCTACAGTGAAACAGTCCAGGTTCATCCAGTGAAACAGCCCACGTTCATACAGTGAAACAGTCCAGGTTCATACAGTGAAACAGTCCAGGTTCCTACAGTGAAACAGTCCAGGTTCATCCAGTGAAACAGTCCAGGTTCATTCAGTGAAACAGTCCAGGTTCCTACAGTGAAACAGTCCAGGTTCATACAGTGAAACAGTCCAGGTTCATACAGTGAAACAGTCCAGGTTCATACAGTGAAACAGTCCAGGTTCATACTCATGCTCCAATTTGACCTTCAGGCAGAAGTTATTATGCACTATGGACAAAAGATCTCATAGTGCATAACATTCATTCACACATTATCATCGTCACCTGCAGCTAGAAGAACATTTTGTTTGATGAAACATACTTTGAATTCATATTATAATTACATATTATAATTACTTTTGTTTTCTCAAACTTTAATGTTTATCATTTTTGACATAATTCAGGACTAAACAGGAAACTAACCTTATCTTGTCCCATCGCTGTGCTCGATTCTATGAAAAGAATCGACAGGACGGAGATGTCTGCCAGTCTGACTGGCTCTGACTATCTCCTGTCTCATAATCACGCCATAAATCAGGTCCTGCATTATTATGGACTCATTCTCTCCAACAGCATGAACCCCCCCGCCAACCCACCCCCACCACGATACATCACATACACCTCATGCTCTGGCTTAAGCATCAGTCGGCAGCGCCGTGTTTTAAAAGGAGGTTGCATCACACTGAAAACTCTCTGCTTGTATTAGAGTGATGTTTCAGAGGGACGGGTGCTTAGCACCAACATTTCTACACTAACAGTCTGCATGAGTTCATTGTTTATAAATGGACTCGTTGTTCTGTATCGCTGCTCTGTCACCAGGCAGAATGTGTTCTCCTCCCTGCTGTCGTTCCGCTGTCTGCCACTCCACAAACAACCCTCTGCTGCTTTGGTCCCCACAAAAAACTTTCTAGAAGATGCGGGTGAGAGGAAGGAGCGACTGTGTCCCCTGTGCTGGTGAAAAAGAAGCACACAGACACCTTGTGCCACGAGGAACACACGTGATCTGCCCTAATGTCGTCTAACAGCGTGAACTAAGAGCTGCAGAGCTGATGTTCGGAGATAAGTCCTTAGTGGTCCGAGGACCAGATAACGTCTCTCATAACAACGGTAGCAGGACTTTATGTAATCTAAGGAGTTGTGTGTCCCACTAATGGTAATCAAACATTACAAGTATTGTTTAGTGGATATAATCCTAACTCAGTGTTGTTTGTTGGTTGTAAATAATTGCATTAAACGTTCTTAAAACTCAAAAAAATTTAAACTGAAAGTTTTGCATTACTTTTCTTTATTGCTTAGGCCCACGTGTTTGTTTTTAGAGAGGACCAACCAGGTGGGGGAGCACTAAGCTCCTAAAACTTTGTTTGGGACTGAGGCGCATCAGTGGGGCTCTATCTAATGTGAAGTGTCCTACTTTCTCGAGCGGATCCAGCCCTACATGTTCACTAGTCTCCGGTTTTAAACAACAATTAGAGCCATTTTACTGGCTGTCTTGATCTATACAGAAGGCCCTGAAACGACGCCACGTAGAGGTGGCGCCGAAGAATCCTATACAGTAGATTAAAGTGTAGGAGTGTCATGACGGCCTTTTGATGTGGGATCAGCGTGACTCCAGTTGGGTTGGAGCCGCAGGGAGTCCTGAAGGAGGATGGCAGCTGCTGTTCCCATCAGGATCTTTGCAGCGCCACATCACTCCTGATGTGGCGCTGTGCACTCAAACAGTGGCCAGTTCAGCTTGTTCTCATGCAGGCCGATGCTTTCACTGTAACCTGATTGAGGTAATATTCCAGTCCCTAGACCGGTCAGGTGAGCGCCGTCACCAGCAGGTTACCTTTGTTCAATAGATCACTGTGTGCTGGAGGTCTGTCTGTTGGACTGAGTGGAGCTCAACTGAATCAAAAACCACTGAGGCTCCAGAGATTAGTGTAACAAGAACAAACTCACAGTTCACTCAGGGTTAAGGTGGACAGGACTGGTCTAATTTGATGCTGAATGACGTCGTACACATAAATGTTTATGTTACAACCTTTGTTACTCCTTTCAATTAGATTTGGAGGAGGTTATTGTTGGCAGAATAACTCAAAGGTTTAGAATCAATTAAACTTAATTCTGTGTAAAGGTGGGCTTTAGGGATGGGAAGAGGTTGTAACCGCCTCCAACTCTCTTGTCCAGGGTGTCAACCTCTCACGCTCAAAGTCGGCTTGGATAGGCTCCTTGCCTTGTAGCGTCTTGTTAGTCTGACTGACCACGTGTTCACAGTGAGGGTCCACATCTTGAACTATAACAACAGGCCGATGGAACAGACATTTAAGATTACATTGCGGTTTAGCAGTTCAACCTCAAGGACACTTTTAAATATAGACTGCAAGGGCCAGTGTTCATACCAAGGACCGTCCGATAAGACGACCACTTTACCTCCTGAGCCTCTGGTGTGATGTTAACATTTCTCATGTAGATGAAGTTCTTTCAGTGATGAGAGAAACATCATTATCTTGCCATATCGAACAGATGGCATGGCATGAACATAGGGGGATTTGTGAATCCCCTTGGTGGAGGTTTGCCCTCATTGAGTGTCCTCTAGTTTGTCTATTTTAATGGTTTTATTACATTTCATCAGCATCAGCAGTGGGATAGCTCAATGGTTTTCACCACTTACTTTGCAGCGGGAGAGTGGGATTCGAATCCCAGAAAAAGAGGGCGTAACAGAAATCCAGTGTGGACCTTTAGTCAAGGTCCTTATTGCTACCGGCCTACCCACCCACATCTAATATTTTTAGACCTCAACCTTGAGGGCTGCAAGGTTCAAAAAAAAGAAATTTTGCTTTCAGACCTTTGTTTTCCCTTTATGAAAACACATGTTGGACAGATATTGTGATATACCTGCTTACTGGAGGGTGTTTTGCAAATTGTTTTTCTGTGACTTGTTCACAGGTAGCCTATCACACACCTGTAAGCCTCTCGTCACAAGATGCATGCAGGAAAACAAATGTTTACTCAGCTGTAAATGAAGGAAGAGCGACCTGTGTTTGTCCAGATGACCCTTACTCTGACACTGAATATTGCTGTTTGTGTCAAGGTGTGCGTGTTTGTGTCACAACATATGAACAGGTGAGGCTGCATGTGTCATGGTGTCACATGCAGAGGAAGGACAGAAGCCAGGGTTTAACTGAGTCAACAGTAGGAGCAGCTTGCTGTTAGTTGATGTGATTAGTGTGGAGTCAGTGTTGGATAGTGTTACATTCTTCATACACAGTAGTGTTTGAAGAGGCTAGAGGATGTTTACTCTGGCATTTGTGTCGTCCTGCTGTGATTTATTATTTTGTCTTTTCTTTGAACAAAATTGTAGCACTCAGATCAATTAGAAACATCTCAAGAATAAGATCTCAGTATTTGAGAATAATGGTCGCAGTCACAATGTAAACACCTTCATTGTTGATGTTCAACCAATATTGCTTGTGAATTTTGAAGGTGCAAGGGTTTAATATCGAGGGGTATCTTTTTGAAAAAATGGAATATAAGATTCATAACTATGTTTTTGTTGGTATGCAATCAGGTGGAATTAAGAATCACTTTTTTTTTACCTTTAATGGGGGAAAACGTGGTGGAACATGTCTACTCTCCGTCTCAACCGCAGGTAAACAGGACGGAACATGATTATGTTTTTAGCGTATTTGTTATAAATTTTGGATTTTTGTCAGAATTTTAGAGAATGTATCTCAGGATCTTGGAGCTTCTGGAGACTTGGGTCATGTCATACAGGCTGGAGTCATTTCATATTTGTTTGCATTTTATTTTCTAACCTCATCAACCCCACCATGTCTCCAGCTGTTTTGGAAAGCACTGGTTTTCTGTTATGCTCCAGAAATGCTTTTAAGACTAAGGACACTGCGGATTATTTATTATTGGTCTTTGGGTGGTTCAGACTTTTTGTTCAGTCAGAGTCCAGTGAGACACCGTGGCCAATAAACAGAAGAAGAAGGGTGAAAAAAGTGGAAGGAAGAAGTTAGAATTGGAGAGAGATGAGTTCAATAAGGATATGGTCCAATAAATTAAAAGCCAAGAGGAAAAAGAATACACTGTCATGCTTCGCTCATTTTTTGGGATGATGAGGGAGAGAGGACAGGAAAAACAACATCCAAAGGTTCAGTAAGCTCAGAAGTGTTTTTTAAAGGTGTAAGAACATTCAGCATTCTACACTCAAAGAGAAAAGGCTGTGTCAGCAGTCCATGTGGATATTTATGACAGGAAGTACATTTATCATGCAGTATTGCACATTTGCACCCGGACAACTTTTGCACATCTCTAACTGGACCATTTTAATTTATAGTATATATGCCATTGGAGATCAGACTCTTTCTTTTTTTTATATATTTGTATGCACTTTATTATATTTTAACTTCCACGTGTAGTTTTTATTTTGAATATCTGTATGCTGGAGCAGCTACAACTACTAAATTTACCCTTTTGGGGATTAATAAAGTTTTTATATTTTATTCCATTCCAAGAGAAGTTCTATAGCAGGTTGCAAAACTACAACGTTAATCCAAACCTGATCAATGCATTGGAATGAAAAACCTAAACCGTGGTTCAGACTTTCAGGTGTCACCGACACCTGAAAGTCGGACATGAGAGCTTATGGTCGGAGATGACAGTTTAGGCCAAGTTAATAATAAATACTACCTTTTAAGAGTGTGTGACGACAACATGTGATGTCCTAGTCTGCCAGTGATATGGTATGCTTAATATGAAGATGATGAAGATGGCTTAGTGTGAGGACTTCACACTAAGCCAATCTAGTCTGGGTTGGAACATTTCTGTAGTAACATTCATGAACTAAAGATCTTGGATAGATACCATCTCGGTCAAACAGGTACAATGGAATAAACAGCCTAACCCTTGCTTCTGACTTTCAGGTGTGGCTGACTCTCAGAGATCGCAAACATCCGCCAAGGAAACTCATCTGGATTACAACAAGAATGTGTGTCTTAACAGGAATGTCTGTATATTAATTTTGCCGTTGTTAAAACTTCCAGTTAAAAGTATTAAGTGAGCAAACTGAGTTGGGTTGTTTCACAGAAATTTTAAGCCAGATGAGTGAAAATGTCAAATTTTAGACAGTAGGTATGAAAAGGTACAGCATCAAAAGTTTTAGTTTTAGTTAGCCTGTAAGCCTGTTTAGCTAACCTTAACATTAGCCGAGGAGAATCCTGTTGTGAATAATGAAAAATGTAAATACTCTGAGTTGAACAACACACCTAGAGACCCAGAACACATTCTGCTTCTTCCAAAGTTTCCAGTCCACACAGCGTCCTCTCATGCATACATCATACTGCTCTATTGAGCTTGAGTGCACTTCAGGAACTCAGAGCTACAAGTCCACTTTATTCAAGTGAACTTTTATACCTCTTCCTGACAAATCAAATACATAACTCACATTACATGAGTTGAATCAGAGATAGATGGATGGATTTGCATGAAATTTCACCCAGATGTAGGTTTTGCTGACGTTATGATAACGTTTTCTTAGATTAATGGATGTTACTGCCTGACATTTAACTAAATAAAGTGATCTTATTGATTCTTATCACAAAGTCTACCTTGGTAAATGTTTCCCTCTCTGAAAGCTTTCTATTATCTATCATGTAGGCTATACAGGGATATGAATAACCACATTTATTTATGCCCCATGTAAACACCTCGTCAACTCCGTAGTAGGGCTCCTAACCGGGGCGCTGGTCTGAGCGTAAACACAGTCTGAGTGTGTGCAATTTGGATTAAGCAAAATAGAAGATCCTGATCTATCAGATTTTGGTTCAGGCTAGATTGAATTAGAGGAGACTGTCAGAGATATGCGTCATACAGGTAACTTTTACAGAGATAAAACCTCAAGCTGCATCAGACTCAGGAGGAAATATTAGCATGAACATGTTTTTTTCTTCTTCATTGACATGAAGATATTTGTTGCATGTATTCTTTTGCAGAAATGGTGCCATCGTGTTTTGAGCTGTAGTAACTGTGTGTAGCCAAACCTGTTCCTTCAACATAGATGAAGTAACACTCGCATATGTTGTTTGTGCATGTGTGCTCATGAAAATGTGTTTGTACACATTCATGTGTGTACGTGTGTAGTACCTGAGTAGCAGTGACTATATCAAGGGAGTGTATCCTATCTGCTTTTGGGCCTTTTTCTCATGGGAAAATGATAGTGAATGACGCACATGAACACAAACACACAAACACACACACACACACATACAAAACAGCAAATACACATATCTAATCCCAACTCTCACTGGTCCCACGTTTGGGCCAATGATGTCATTCACCTGCGGTGCTGCAGGGTGACAAAGGCTCTTTTGTGCCTTTGCAAACATGCACTCACTCTTCCTCCTCACGTGAGCGCGGTGAATTGGATACACATGTGGAGGCTCACTGCAGGGGAAGTGGAGCATTTATCGTCCATTTGCCCACTCATTCATCAAACCACGAGAACAGTAAGAGCTGCTGAGCTGTCAAAGGGTCACCTCTCACTTTGTAAGTCCAGTTAACGAGTCGAATCGGTCCGGGTCAGCATTCCTTCCAGATATTTAAAGAATCTGTATCTGTAAAGGAGATATATATGGCCGCCTGGAAGCTGTAGAGCCCATTCAAAAGAAATTAGGACAGTTAGGGAGCGTGGAGAAAGTAAATGTAAACACGTGCTGTCTGTCCGTCCATTTATAATTTCCTATAATGTCGAAAATTCTATTAACTACACTTGAGTCTCGTCTTTATTCATTTAAAATATTGTACTCGTGTTTGACGATATTGTTGCCATCTCTCGTCTTATTAGCAGATTTAGATCTACTTTTACTTCATATCTGTTTGTTGTTGTTTTTTTGGACTCTTTTTTTTTCATATGTATACCTTATTTATCTCAACTTAATGTATGTATCTTCTCTTCTCTTCTCTTTTCTTCTGTTCTAATGACCTAATACGGTCTTTGTAAGGTCAAGTTAATTAATTTGTTAATCGGGCGAGATAAATAAACACTGTTTTTTTTTAACGTGAAACACTGCTTGCTTTGTTAATATAAAAGAACATATAGCAGAACATATCATATAAATCTATCACGGTGGTTCATCCTACACAGGTGGTCTTAAGTGACCTTTATAGACCCTAGTTTCAAACGGGTCTCTTCCCGGCACTCTAAAAAGTGATTATATCTCTTGTTTATTTTGAGAGAATGAAATAGGGATGAAATAAACAGCCCCATAGCTGCTGCTTGACTACAACCAGGTGCTGTAACAAAACAAAACATAAAAATCACACCTGCCCTATCAAACTTTGGCATCGCATCAAACACAGCAGGTGCGGAGGTATGACTGAGATTGGTCTGCTGTTACGTGCAGATTGAATGTGAGTCTGCACGTACACCACACAGACACACACACACACACAAACACACACACATACACACACGTCAGCCCACTGAGGAACAAACTGTACAAGATGGCAGGAGCTGTGTGAGATCCACTGAAATCTGAGCATTCAACAAGGCACATTTCAATCTTTCTTAAGTTTAAAGTGTGAATGAGGGGTCAGAAATGGATCTAAGATTTATGGAAATGAGAGTCCAAGAACATTGACTTATTCAGTGGTGTGTTTACATTTCACCGCTTATCCCTTGTTTTCATTCAATAGCTTTAAGCACATACACACGACTGAATAGATTTTCAAATTTTAATTTGCCCATCAAAAAGCTTAAGAAATGAAAATTCTTAATTTTCGTGTTTATTAAATTTAAACTTGTTGTGCAAAAAAACAAAAACAAGACGCTTTCTCTCAAATTAAAAATATGGGTATTTGTTTTATTTTTCTCTTATAAACACTTTAATAAGTTTGCAAGTGTAATTAGTCTTCCACTTTAAGATTGCTGCTTTGTACATGTAGATATACACACATGTATATTTTAGATTTTATTATATTTTGTGTTTATCTCATCATATGCACAAATTTTGCAAATTTATTTATGTGTTTTGCATTTTTGCACCGGGGGTGGAGGGAAACGTCGTTTCAGTTTCTGCATCTGTCTGGCACATGGGAGAAAATGACAATAAAGTTGACTTTGACTTTGACTTATTAATATTATAACCACCTTAAGGTGAATTGAATAACAACAGTTGTCTGGTTACCAAGGTAACCTGTCAGTGGGTGGGATATATCACGCGAAGAGTAAAAACAAATTTTGGAAGTTCATGTAGGAAGTAGGAAAAATAGACTAGTGTGAGGATCTTAAGGAGTTTGAAAAGATTTTTTTTAAGGCTCGGGCAACCCGGTCAGAACTTCTCTAGAGCTGCAGGTCTTGTTGGTTGTAGGTAAAATGCAGTGGTTAGAACATACCGAAGTGGTTTCTAGAACGGACCACCAGGTTAATGGGTGCCAAAGGCTCATGGGTGGTCCTGGGGAGGGAGAGCTAGCCTGTGCTGTCTGATCCAACAGTAGAGTTACTGTTGGACAATAAACATGTTAATGCTTGTTCTGATTGGACGTCAGTACAATGCTCCCTTGGTGGTAAAAAGGAGGCCTACACCATATGAGACAGGTGGTTTTAATGTTATGGCTGATCAGTGCATATACTCATATACATTTACTAAGTATGGTCTCTGAAAAAAAATAAAATAGAATGCGACGCAGTAGAGCTAATTTCAAAGTTAATGCCCTAAAGTTTGCTTTTATTCATTTTTTTTCCAAGCCTAGGGTCTACCCTGACGCAAGACCCCTCCTCTCTCCCATGGAACATCATGCTTTCAGTTCTTGGTTTCAATTTGATCTATTCTGGGCGAAACATTAGGTCAAAAGATTACAAAATAAAGTAGACTATGTGTCTAAAGTATGTTTTAGTCACATAATCTGTGGTCAGAAGAAGCAGATAAGACCTTTAGTTAGTTTAGTTTAGAGTGTTTGAACCCACGTACCACTCACATGTGCCTCACTCTTTTTAGAAAGTAATCACAGTGGTAAAGGTTGAAGTTTGCAGCTTTATTTACACCCTGGCTGATAAAGAGTTGCAGAGTCAGTGAAGGCCTCTGCACTGATGATGTCACAGCAGGCTGTTAGGTTGTGGATGCTGTTTGTGCTGGATGACCTCATGTTCCGCTGCCCTCGGTCGTCCAGCTCTTCCTCCCTGTGAGGCAGAAGGTCGGGTCTTACATCAGCAGGATGGTATGAGCTGCTGTAAACCTCCGCTCCATCTCCCTCTGAGTGTGTCGGCCTCAGCGCTGGAGTAATGAGGGTCTAATCAAAACACTTATAGGGAGGGACCACCCTCACATGTCAGGCTCCTCCAGACAGCTGGAGCGGGTTTTGTGTGTGTGTGTGTGTGTGTGTGGGGGTGTGGGGGTGTGTGGGGGTGTGCGTGTGTGCGTGTGTGTGTGTTAGTGTGGATATTAAAGGGTGTGTCGGTGAGATAAGCCATGTTTGGAACCTGTGTGCTTCTTCACACAGAACTCATCAGTGCTCCAAAACCTTTGGTGCCATCTGAGATGTTCTAAACCCTAAAAGATGAATTAAGTGTACCCAAACATGTTTTGAATGGAAAAGCAGAGAGTTATCCTGAATGTGAACAGTTTATTTTTGTCAAAGCTTGAAAGAAAAATATCAGTAATGGATTCTCAAGTTCTGGAGAAGCTGTCAGATCTTCAGCGAGGAAATTTGAACTTTCATTTGAAGACCAGATCAGAGGAACTCACTTTTTTTTTTAACTCTTACTCTAATGTTCCAGCTCATGGCTATTAAAACCATATGGCCAAGTCTTAAAACTGAGAAACTTTATACGCAAGCAACCCATACATCAATCAGCCATAACATTAAAACCCCTTTTTGCCACCAATTGTGTTGGCCATGCAAGATTCAAGATTCAAGGTGAGCTTCATCTTCATTAGGCGATCCTCAAGACAGCAGAGCGAAGCTACATTGCATTTTATGGCGCCATAAAATTTATTAAAAATCCCTTCAAGTAAAAGAATACACAAAAAAGTAAAAGAAAGCATTGTTGTAATAATAATAATAATAATAATAATAATAATAATAATAATAAATTGGACTTATATGGCGCCTTTCTTGAACCCAAGGACGCTTAACAAAGAGGGTAGTGAAAAACATACTAATAAATAAACATTAAAAGGAGGGATGTGTAGAGGGGACTTTGAGATTGTAGGCCTCTAAGAACAGCTGGTGCTTGAGGAGTTTTTTGAAAATGTCCAGGGTTGCAGAATTCCTGATTTCAGGGGGGAGAACGTTCCAGAGGGCGGGGGCTACGACGCTGAAGGCTCTGTCGCCGAATGTTCGCAGCCTGTTGTGGGGGGTGGAGAGCAGACCAATGTCGGAGGAGCGAACCCTCCTCCGACAGAAGTAGAGTAGGGGTGGAGAAGGTCGCTGAGGTACTGGGGGGAAGGGAATGAAGATATTTGTAAGTGAGCAGGAGGAGTTTATACTTGATGTGTGATTTAATAAGAAGCCAGTGAAGGTGGATGAGAGTGGGGGTGATGTGCTGCCAGGGCCTGGTGCGGGTGAGAACAGCTCACCTGTGGAAGCTGAGTTTTGGACTTACTGGACCCGGTCCAGGCCTTTTTACTATTAAGTGGCCATTTCACATAAAAAAAAAAAATTTGAATTTAATTGCACATTATATGAATATTGCACATAGTTAAATATGTTATTGCCCTGGTAAAGTACGTGAGTGTGTTACAGGGAGTACGTATTCAGGGCATTCCATGATTATTTGCACACTTTAAAAAAAACTTTTAGGTGCAATAAATGTCTTTATCGTCTCTATCCATGATTATTAATTCAAATGATTCACAAAAATCTTTCATTTTTGGCTGTTTTACTGTTTTGACCAGACAGTGTTGTCGGAGACGGTGTGAGTCTCAAAGATTTAAGTAATTTGATCTAAATGTGTCACAACATGTCTCACTGTTAGCCTCCTGATGCTAAGGAGGAGTGTTAGGGCCACCTTGATGAGTAAAATATTCTAATAATACAAAAAAAGGCCTTATTTTACGAGAAAAAGTAAAAGTTTTGCAAACTGGGTTAAGGTACAGCCACACACACACACACACAGCCTCTGATGCGCATCACTTTGCTAAAATGAAGTAGTCAGATTACTTTAGGATCACTGTTCATGGCATTTAATTCTACATCTACATTATTTGACAACTATTTCCCTACTTGCAGCATCTCCTGCTCCATTTCCTCCAAGTCTGTTCGGTTCTTTCTTCAGAACAAACCCAGATTTTTGTGTTTTCAAAGTTCTCATTCCAATGACCATGTTGTGTTTCTTTGACAAAAGGTTCAATGTTGATTTATTTGTCAAACTTATATAATTCTTACTTACAACTTTCTTCTCTTAAAATTTCTACTTTCTTCTTGTAAAATTCTGACTTTTTTCTCGTTATAAAGCAACATATTTCTCGTAAAATTACAACTTTATTCTTGTAAAATTACAACTTTTCTCTTAAAATTACGACTTTTTCTCGTAAAATTACGAATTTTTTTGATCGGAATGTCACTACTTTAACAACAACAACTTTATTCTCGTGAAATTATGACCTTTTTTCTCCCAATATAACCCCTAATTTCTCGCAATATCCCTACTTTGATCTCAATTTTTCTTCATTTATTTTTTCAATGTGGCCCTAACACTAACTTTGAAGTTTTGTTGCCTGAGTTAGAGATTATATTTTTGTGAATAATATGATAGACAGTAAAGAAATAATTTCCATCTCATTTTTCAAATTTTTCTAAAGGGTGCCAAGGATGCCACTAATTCTGGTGGATGCTGTAGTACATCATACAAACGCATTAAACCTGCTGAAATGCTTTAAGAAGCAGAACATCATGCGGAGGTGGAAGAAAAATGTGGTATGGTGAGAACATGCAAACTCCACTCAGAAAGGCCATGAAGGCAGAAGTGGATTTGAACCTAGAACCATCTTGCTGTGAGGCAGCAGTGCAACCTGCTTTCTAAGATGAAAGGACATTTTTCCCCCAGAGATAAGTCAAAAATTAGAGCAACAAAACAATAAGAGAATCAAATTATAGAGTAAAACATATATGCGAAAATTAAAAAAAATATAAGGTGTGTGTACAAGGTGTGTAAGAGGTGAAGGCAAACAAGCACCTAAGATTAACAACATCATAATGAGCCTTATAATAATACTGTTAAGTATGTATGTAAGTATTCTGTAATATTCTAAAATAGAAAAAAAAAATACAGAAGTTCCAAAGTGCTGCATTTAATTACTTAAAAATGGTGACATGTTTTACAGTGTATCCTCGGTCTGTTTATTCTCCCCCTAATTAAACTAAAATAAGAAGAGCAGCCAGTTGAGAGTCTCTTAAAATAAACTTTACTAGACCTTGGAGCAGCGGTGGGGCTATTAGCACCTTAACCACCGCCATCTTTATATCCCCGCCAAAGTGGGAGGGCAGAATTCAACAGAATTTCAAACATGCTTTGTATGAGCCTTCAAGATGTGCGTCCTATAATGGGTGTAATCAATTTGCTCTTTTCTACATCTTTAGGTACATTTGAACTTTAGATATAAATAATAGATTATTTATACCCCCAAAAGGCCGGGAATATTCTGAAATCATCATCGCCACCGCTGCATCCGCCGCGGCAGATCCTTCGTGTTAACGCGTTAACTCATTATTTCATGGCTCATATGCAAATTCTATACCCACATAGACTTTTGTGCGAGGAAGGGCTGGATTGATTTTGGGAAAGGTTGGTTTTGTTTTTTCGAAACTAGTTGGAGATTTACATCCAAAAGTTTTCTGTCAATAATTTTTCAACTTCCAACCGATTTAGTCCAAATGTGTTGCATATTAATCGACTTGAGGATATCTATCTTAATTATATAAAAATTTTACTCTAATAGTTAAAAATGTTCTACCCACTAGGGGGAGCTATTTTAAGAAGAAACGACATCTTTCTGACCAAACTTCCAAACCGGTTGTCTGATTTAGTCCAGATTTGGTGCAGATGGATCGACAAGAGTCAATCTATCTTGATTATATCATATTTTACTCACTAGTTGCACCTTTTTTATATAAAACACTGTGGACATAAAGTCACATTTCGTTTGAGGAGTTCATTGAGGGGAACTGCTTGTACAATGCAGGGGATTGGGAACTTTTTGAGAATACAATCTTGCTATCAAGGAGGACGGCGTGGGCCTAGTTTTATTTTTATTATCAAACACATTATATTATATTAAAAGCATCAGCTATCTTGATACAGAACAGAGCCTTATAAGCTTTAGCAGAGTCTCCGTACATTTATTCGCTCATAGCGGGGGTGACTCTGTTCTTTTTCTTAATTTTTCTAATATCCGTAATGTCATCATAATTAATAAAAACAAATATCAATCCATTTTTAACTCCATGGATTAATGGTTCATTGCATATTTGACACTGTGATGAAAACAACTTAACTAAAAACACTGTAATAAATCCATTCTCTCAGTTGCTTTAGGATTCATTCTATAATTACAAAGGTTCAATCTTTGCCTCCTTCTCTTCCATAGCATGCCTGTGTTTCTCAGTGGAACTAGGTTTTATTCAGAGGGTTGGAGTTGATTCTTTATCTGCTCGGTGGGGAAACTACCTACGCTTGAGATGCTAGAGACCGCTGGAACTGGAAGTTTCACATCCCATCAGAGGTAGAGAGAAAGGTTTCGGTGCTGCAGCAGAAACTGACCCCTGAGCTCTTATCTCAGTGGGCCAAAGGCGAACAGGTTTACCTGCAGCAGAGCTAATGGAGATCACAAGACTTTAAGATTAGTTATACCGCAAAAATCACTTCTGCTATCACTGCTCACAGAACAATATTATTTACATTCTAAATTGAAACAAGTAAAAAAAAATCACCATTGATAAGAGATCCAGACCTTTTAAAAGCTAAACCAACATCATTAAGACAATAATGACAATGAATGATCTTAAGATATCACACTTATGTTCTCACACTGAGAGCTAGTCATGCTTATTAAGCTGCTTTTACCACAAGTAAACAAAAATAATCAGATAATACAGGCTTTAAGAAAAACAGATTCTCACATGAACAATAGACAGAAAAAAGCTGAACACTTTTAAATATGTTACTTCCTGTGTCTACACTCCTGCTATCAGTGGAGGAAGAAATATTCAGACCTCCACTGTAGTATTACCACACTGTGGAAAAATACTCCATTGCAAGTAAACTACCTTTATTCAGAACCTTACATTAGAAACACTGAACTCAAAGAAATAAAACATAACATGAACTTAATTGAGTTAAACCAACAACAAAGGACAAAACCAGTTTGATTCAACCTGAATAAACATGAAACAGTTGTGTTGAATTTAGTAAATACAAACATGTTTTATTTATACTGTAGGGTTTTGATGCTTGTTAAAACACATTAAGGCCATGCAGACATCGGGAGGCCAAACACACCGCATCAGATTCAAGGACATTCAGCCAATTTGCCCATGAAAAAAAACAGGCGGAAACCTCAAGCACATTCGGACTCAGGGTGTCCGGAACTCTGCCTCGACCCGTTGGCTTGAGAGAGAGCGTTAAATCTGAAAAATAACAAGTGGAGTAGAACTATGTTGGAGAATAACGTGGAAATAATCAAGTTAAGTACCTCACATTTACATTAGTAGAGTACCTGATGTACCTGTGCTCATTTATAAAACACTGGAGCGATTGAATGTGTGATGTATGTGTTTGTTTTTCCTGTTTTAAAGGGTTCATTTCTTACAAAATACCTGAAACACAGGAGTTGATATGTTTATAGTTTGTTTGGAATATGAAAATAGGTTGGTATGGCGATTTATTTGATCTTATTTGTTTATTTGACAGGGACAGTTAAGGGCTTCTTAGCTGTGCCAACGTTAGCTTTGAGCTAATTTTACATCTGTAGTCCCTGGATAGGAGATACGGAAAATCTCAGTGTCAATACAGTTATAAGAAAATACATATCCATCATAAATCAACATCAGTGACCCAGAAGACCACAACAATATGATATCAGAGCGTTAAAGTAGCGGTAAGAGTAGTTGGGACAGAGAATGGCTGAACCGATGGAAAGAGGAGCATCATCTAGATTCAAAACAGGAAAATTCAGTCACTGAAGGAACTAAGATCCTCAGAGTCCTGCAACCTCTTTTACAGCGTGTGCAGCATCTGGGCTCTGATGTAACACTCGCTGATTAGATAATATGTTCAACACCGAGCAACCCCAGGAGTAGATAGCAGTGGTAGTTAATATTGACCTGCAGCATTGAGGACAATGTGGTGAAATACTTTTCCAGTGTATGACTGATATATTAGTTCCTGTGGAAGGGCTCATGTGTCATAAATCCACACACGGCCTGACTTCTACTGATAAACTGAGAATAACAACTCAAGTTGGGAAAATCTACTTTGATGAGTTGAGTCCTGAAGCCAAAGCTGTTCAGAATGAATAGAAGTATGAAGGCCGGGTTAACCCTAACCCTAACCCCAACCCTAAAAAAAGTGAGTGATTTTAAAAATAAAGTTGAAATATCGGCATTAAAAAGCTATTCATGCATAACTCATCAATTTTAGATTATCTCTTACTGCTTATCGGGTTTGATAGCTGTTGTGTATTGTAATGTTTGAGAACCTTCATGGTTAAATTTTGTATTTAATGCCTGGAAAATGCAATAATATTTTACTAATCTTAATTTCCCATATATTTCCCAGGTAAATAACTAGAATATCAGCTTTTAACTACTTATTACAAGTGGTAATTACTCAATAATAATAGAATTTACCATCTATTTACTTGGAAAATACCTTGTAATTAAGGGACCGCAAAAGGAAGGCGAGAAAGAGAGACAAAGAGGAATATGTTGCAATTTTTTTTTTTTTAAATGCTCGGATGTGAGATAAATCTGCGGTGTTTGTGATGTTGGAAATGGACGGCTGGAGGATGTTCAGAGAAGTGATTGATTGTGTGGAGATGATATCTTTCCTTCCATATTCATTAGAGAATTAAAGCAGGTTTAATCTCGGTCACATAGTTCCTTCTCCGATGTAACTCTATTAAAATGACAATGAGAGACGGACACGTTACATCTGACAGTTCGGCTTCAGGCGCAGAAGGAGGAATCAGGAACAAACTCCGGGTTTGTTGAAGAAAACCTGCCGGCGAGCAGGTTAAGTTCTCAGAGAAAGTTACCATCGTAACTGACTAAGAGTTTAAATTAACCCGCTTTCAGTTATCACTTGTCTTTGAGTTTTATCTTAATCACACCAGAACTAGCAGATGCACCTCAGGAAGAAGGTTAAGTAGCTTCAGAGGCAGAACCTCCAGACGTAAAGGTGAAATATCTCACCTTTCCCCCTTTAACACAAGTCAATACAAATCCCAGTTATCTTCACCAATAAAGAATAATTAAATGTCTATGACGCTCGTTGGTTAGAATTACCGTTTTTGTGTATTTACTGCGTTGTTTGCTCATGTACTGACATGTTGGAAGGACAATAAAGAGCCTAGAACGTTGAGTGACTCATGTTAATGTTTTCTGGATTATAATATTGCTGCTCTTCTAACACAGTACTTGAGATCAAACAACACGCTACGACTCACTCCTTGAATTGACATGTTCTCGCTGATCTCAGGCTGCTTTGTTTTTGTTGTTTGTCTAATCCACAGAGTAAAAGTCTGTTCGACGGCCTGTGTCTCCTGGGCTCATGCTGTATGACTGCAAAGTGCGTGCTATGATCTGGAGTCGCCCAGACTCAGACGTTCGGTGCTTCAGTCCCAACAGGTGTTTCTCTTCGACTTACGAAGAACATCTGCAGTGACATCACTCATCGGGGGCAGTGATGTCACTTCAGGTGAAAAGAGTGACTAACATAAATGTGTGTAACAGTGGCACGCTGCTGATCAGAATGTGGTCACAGTGAGGTATTACTGGTTGATTTTAATATGCTTTACTTTTAACTGAGCCACAGTAAAATCAGGTTATACATGTAGATTAGAGATACATTAATCCATTTTAGAATTGATAACCTTAAAAAGCATGAACTCTTCAACACTTGATGATATAAAATAGTTCTCCTCAGCAGGAACGGCAGTATCCTCTATCAGTGATTATACCCTGACCGGCCATTACTTTATAAACACTGAAGGTGAAGTCAGAATAAAATTGATTATCAGGCTCTCATGGCTACCCGTCAGTGGGTGGGACATTTGTTCTAAAGCTGATGTGTTGGAAGCAGGAAAAATTGACAAGAGAAAAACTGTGATATAGAGAGGACTAGGTCCAGAACTCATGGTCATGTTGGGTGTTCCTGGACTGTAGAGGTTAGTGCCTACCAAAAGGAGAGGTCAAACGAAGGACAACTGGTGTACAGGTGACAGGGTCATAGGTGTCCATGGTTCATTCATGTGTGTGGAGAGTGAAGGTTAGCCCGTGTTGTCTGATACCACAGAAGAGCTTCTGTAGCACAACCTGCTGATGAAGGTTAGGCTGGTTCTAATAGAAAGGTGTCCGAACCCACAGGGCATTGCTCAACTGTTGTGGTGGAAAATTTGGGACATGCACTATTGAGCAGCTGGTTTTAATGCTACGGCTGTTGATTTACAACATAAAGTCTCTAGTAGGACTACAATAGTACAGTCCAGTACAAACAGAGGCGATATCCTTACGACACTGAGCCTTTAGCAGACACAAATAAAAGTAATTGGAGGTCATTAGTGTCTTTCCACCCACAAAATTTAAATTTACTTCTGGAAACATTTTGGACATTAGTACATGGAGAAAACGTCCTCGCTTCGAGTGTCCCAGCGGGGGTCTGTACATACAGTAGCAGCCCAGCAGCTGTGATAAGCCCCGTTTAAGCTTCCAGTTTGTTTTTAAGCGCAGTGTTCAGAACCGGCCCGTTATGAAGCTGCATTCCTGACAAATCCAGAGGAGATCTGCGCTGGAAGCCCACCTGATCCCCCCAGACAGGCTAGAAAGACAGATGGGAGGGCCGGATCAGGGAGAGTTAAAAAATGTTTATTATCCTTCTGTTTATACACAGTGGGTATATTTGACGACAGGTAAGAGCATATATCCAGAAACATTTCAGCAGCAAAGGAAAACACCTTTTAAGCTTGGCAGCCATAGTCATGTTCAGTGAAAACAGGAGGGAGTGTTTGCTTAGTTCTCTGAGGTGCATGTGATCCTTACACTTAAACTTGGATATGACTGATTATTGTTGAGATTTCCCAAGACGCTGACCATGCATTCATTACATAGACAAAATGATCTGAAGGAGCCAGAAACATATTAAATTCAGCCCTCATCTCTTGTGTTATTGCATGTTTTCATCTGTGATGTGTTTAAATGTCTGTATATCTCTGTTTGCTGACAGAAACTTGATTTCACACTTGCAACTTTAGTCCCACATCAAAAAGTGAAGTCCAGATTTGGTAGACGTGAAAATACGCTAAGATCGGTTGTTATCTGAAACTGTGGGCATTCAGTCCGGTGTCACCTTATATGAATCTAAAAAACGTAATTGACTAGATCCTGATGAAAACCTATTTTGTTTCCCCGCCTTAGAGTCACACCATGGACCAGATGACATAATGAGCTTTCTCGGTGGAGGTTAGCGCTTCTAAGGTTCTTCATACAATGAAACAGTCCAGTTCCATATTGTAAACATGTCCAGGTTCACAAAGTGAAACTATCCAAGTTCAAACAATGACACAGTCCAGGTTCATACAGTGAAATCGTACGTGTGCACACATTGTGAACTAACCTATCTAGACGCAGACGTTGCATCTTTTTAATAGCAGGAAAAACACTTTCCACCAGGGTTTCGTTTGTCAGTTGAATACACACACTTTCAGATGTGCATCACTTTGCTTTGAGCAGGAGACAGAGCCCTTGATGTCTGCATAAGAATGCTTTGTAAATTAATCTAACTCATTATATATGTGTACAATGGATCTGCCATTAAAAGCTTTTAAGCACTTGACCAGCAGGCATGTGAGTTCACTATCTGCAGAGATAGTCCCGTCTAGACCAATAAACACAAACCAGTCAAGATTCCAAACTTCAAATCACTCGACAAATTGCTCAGAGTGCGAGGCCAAGAGTTCAGTTCGCCATGAGTACGACTTTGGTCAAAGGAGCCGCTCTAATGGCTGTGACACAGGATCCCTTTTTTTTATCTGTTTGGGCTCATTCTTTCCATTTCAGCCTGCTCGAACAATGATACTCCTGCTGCCTGGCTTGTTGACACAGCAAAGCCTGCCTTTGATTTCCCCCAAAGTTGGTCATAAGACAACACACAGATGGGGGTCAGAGAGGAAAGGGAGAGGCGGGTCTGGAGGACAGCTAATGGAGAAAGAAACAAGAAGAAGGAAACTCTGTTTTTGTTGTTTGACATAATCTATCGCCGCTGAAGCTCATCCTGAACTGAATTTCTCTTCTCATGGCCACGTCAGCAATGCTAACGTGACGCCACCCAAGCAGCAGCCATGCAGCTTTTTAAAGTTGAGTTTGCCCTGTCTGGGCTCTGTCATCTGGTAGACAGCACTAGAGATCATTCAAGGTATGGAGAGTTCCCAGTTTGGGGAGTTCAAGATTGCATCTCTGCTCTTTGCTGATGATGCGGTTCTGTTGGCATTATCATTCTGTGTGCAGGGACAGCACCTCCAAATCTGAGGGCGTGCTCTACTGCTCCCTCCACGTTGGGGGTGAGTTGCTGCCCCAAGCAAAGGAAGTCTTGTTGAGGAGTGACGGGACAGACTGGTTTGGTCCATGGTGAACACAGAGCGGAACTGTGAGATAAAGCTCACAATTTTCGAGTCAATCTACATTCCAATCTTCACCTATGGCTGTGAGCTCTGGGTGTACCTCTGTGAGCGCCTTGCAGACGTACATCTAGAGGAGCCTTTAGATGTACAAGTCCAAAGAAGTCCAAACAAGTCCGATCCTTCAAGTCCAAAGAAGCCAGCTGGGGTGGTTCAGGCGTTTTATTAGAACCCCCCAGCACACCTTTCAGATACGTCCAATTAGGAGGCCCTGGAATAGAACCAGAACTCTCTCATGTTGCCAGTGAACACCTCTGGATTCCTTTAGAATGAGCTGGATAATGTTCCAGTGGAGAGGGTCGTTTTGTAATTCCCCGCTCGACTGGCTACCACCATTACCCGACCCCGGATAAGAAAATGGTTGGATGGATTCTGTATAGTTTCACTTGTGTGTAATCCTGTCTTCATTTAAAAATGAATTATATGGGATTGATTTGATTAAATTATGTATTTTCGCACAAGCTTGTGATTATTAACAAAAATCAGCTTCTTCTCTTCCTTCTTCTTGCCTGCGAGGCAACAGGAGCTATTAACCATCACTGCCCTGTTCTCCACCTCCACATTGCCTTGAGGGTGGAGAACAGAGCAGTGATAGAGGACGTGCTGTTCTGCTCTGTACACAAAGGCTGCTGATGAGCGTAGCCACAAGAGATGCATGCTGGTTTTAAACCAGCTGATCCCTGTGCAGAGCCGGTTCAGGGTGTCCCGCTCATAGCGGGGTATGTGCGAGCCTAGAGGGGCTTTTGTGTTTGATGTGTATGTTGGGATGTCTGCTACCAGCTCCTCAGTTGACAGAGCCCTTACCATAAGACTGTGTGTTAGATGTTCTCGACACAGCTCGGTGGTGTAATGTCTGACTGCACTGGAAGGAGATCCATCCCAGTCCGGCGTCGGCGGTCGGTGATGATCCTCATGGAGTCACTGAGGTTGATGGTTAACTTTCTAGTGTGAGTGCTGCAGCACCACCCTGGAGCTGCAGGGTGGCTGTACAGTAACTGCTACTAAAGAGGCTAGGCTACTGCTGAGGAGATAACAGTGAAATGAGAACTGTAGCAACGAGCATGGAAATACAAAACATCACTGCAAATACTCAACACCTTTAGTCAGAATAACTATTGTAAAGGATTTAAGACACAATCACTGAACGAGTAACATTTAACCCTGATGTAGGGACTTTTTTTCAGGCAGTTGAATATTTAAAAAAATTGATTTACCAGCTCATTTCAAGATGTCCCTTATCTAAATCTCACATATTATTTTAACAAATCTTACCAAGCAAATTTTCACTTTGACTTTTTTTTTAGATATCACAAGCTCAAAACAATATGTATTCTTTTTTTCCTAATTCCCAGTGATTCTACTACCGACCCTTTTATTAAAAAATGCTTTCAGTGGATGTAGAAATGAACTCATGACTCAGTGAAATGTTGTCCAGAGCTTTAAACACACCTCACTGTAACTGAAATGGCAAGAGGTTCAGTTAACCCTCCTCTCCCGCTGAGGTCCCTCACCCATAACGCTAACCCCTGAATAAGGATATCAAGTAATAACAATAATATATATATTCTATAAATCAAGAATACATAAAAACAACCTCTCAGTGTTCAAACCCTAACCCATCTGGACGAGATCTGACCCACATGAGCATTGCACCAATTCACTGGATACATTTGTTTGACTAAAAGTCCCGATGTCTTTGAAAAAAGAAAAAAGTTCAAACTTTTCATCAACTAAAATGCTTACTGATTATCATGAACCCTTCAGGACTCACCGGCTTTTCTGTCCTACAGTATAAAGAAGTTTGTTGGCTATTATTGAACAGCCTTAATTTACTTGTCCAAACATCTCTGCATGTGACTGATTGATTGATTCTGCTTAAATGAATGACTCTGTTTCCTCATTTCTGTCTGTAGTTAATGCTTGTCTTCTGATCTTAACTTGTAAGTATTCTAGGTCAGAATATCATCAATCAAAAGTCCCTCTCGGCTGTGATCCACCGGGCTCTGCCTACACTGAGAACTCCGACACAAGAGAAGTGCCAGAGTTGAAAGTAGTTCAGAGCAGAGCTTAAGGAAAAGCTCCCTCAGCGTTTTTCTGTAAGCCTCTGTAAAAAAACCTCCCTGCCTAAGAGCTGTTGTATAACCTCTACTCGTCGGCGCGCTCTCTCTCTCTCTCCCTCTCTCTCTCTCTCTCTCTTTCTGCTGGCCTATGTGATCAGGAAGCCTTTGAGGGGGTTTTAGGAACAAAGGGAAGCCTATTTTTGAAAGTCGTTCACCAAAAGACTCAATTAGCACTTCATTTAAAGGCCAAGGCTCGGGGTCGCCATGCTCTCCCACCTTTCCTGTGTTTCCTGAGGAAAAGTGAGTTTTGCTCTGCACAGCAACTGGTCGGGTTTTTCCTCGCCAACTGCAACACAATCCAGAGGATGATTCTGACTTCTTCTGCTGCCTGTTCTCACTCTTCTTCTTGGGTTCCGAAACTTCAGACATTGTTTTTGGCCCAACTGCGTCTCCTCTGTCTTCACTCACTCTTACGCTCTAATTTCCTGCATGCTGTCGTGAAAATAGTTCACATTGTGCTGAGCATTTGTCTGTCTTTGCTGCCAAAAGGCCCACATGTTTCGGCTCCAACAGCACCTCTCACATAATGACTGCGCTGACTTGCCTCTTCTCTCCCTCCCATCCTATCTGGAATGTCTGCTCGTCTCCATGGATGCAAACATTTTTAGCAGAGAAATCTAATGAGCCTCCCACTATCTGATACTCCCATCTCTGCCTCATTTTTCAAACTTAATGTCCGGAGGTACTTAACTAAAAAAAGAACTGTACTGGGGGAAAGAGCAGTTTTAAATTAAGCTGCCTTATCTCTCATCTTTTTTCCGTCTTTTTCTCCTGGATGGCATGTACTGCAGGACGATCTGACTATCAATATGTCCATCTTATAGCTGGGGAGGTGTAATACACCAGCTTTTCGTAGTTTCGGTTGTTACATCCGCCAAGGAAGGAGGTTATGTTTTCACTCCAGAGCGTTTGTCTGTTGGTTGGTTTGTCTGTTTGTTTGTTTGTTTGTTTGTTTGTTTGTTTGTTTGTTTGTTTGTTTGTTTTTCTGTTTGTTTGTGAACAAGATTAAGGAGAAGTGGACGGATTGAATGAAGTTTTAACCAGATGCAAGTAATGGCACATCCCTACAGAGATTCCGTGTTGGTGGGGTTATGTGTTTTGCAGCATTTAAAATAAAATAAATAGAACAACAAGCCGTATGAAGTAGTGCCGTCACAGTGTGGCATGCTGGCCTCATCTTGTGACTCCTCTGATGCTCCTTTGGGCCTGGAAATTGGGGGCATACTGGGCTAAACAGAGATACTGAACTGGAAGGCACAGAAGACGACCGAGCCTTTTAGAGGTACTCAGAGAGTTTGTTGGAATTGTTTGTAGATTTAAAAGCTGGCGCTATCTCAGACATTGGTGGAGAAATCTCCATGAATTTTTCCTAAATCTCGGGTACTGTTGTGCCTTATTTTTGCTTTCTCCGAATGCTTTTTCTCATTTGCAATATGTCTCAGGAGAACCAGTATCTCATTTTTTATACGTATGTATTATTATTTCAGAGAACTGTTTCCCCTTTGCCTTTACGTATTTGTGGTCCAGTTAACACCCAGTAACTTTGGTGTTTAATCAGGAGGCCATAGATTTGTGCATCAAAATGTTAATGAAGCCTTTTACCCGACTTTTCTAAGACTGTTGCCTAAAACAGGTACAGTCAATAAAAACACGAGTTTTCTATAGTTGAAAGACACCATGTGCCAGAATGGCTTTTGCCATGAATTAAAATATATTGTAATATACTGCAGTATATTTCTATTCATTTTGCAATATATGGCATATTCCTAATTTAAACTTTACATGCATCCTCTATTTACTATTGATAATATTTTTATCAAGCTTATTATGCTTTACTTATGAAAATTGTTTTAATTTAAATGCTTTATTTTACAAAGAAAAAACTAAAGAAATAGAAGAAAGCTCACCAATAAATGAAAAATAGGTTGTGAGTCTACTCAACAATATCACATGACATGTTTATGTTAACATGTTTGGGGTCTGAGATTTCTTTACTTACATCGTCCTACGGATTCCAGACATATGAAAACTTTTATCTTTGTATAATTTTTCATACATTCGTATTATTTTTTCAAAGAACGTATTTGTGGATCAGTCATAAATCAGATTCCCAGATTCAACAGGGTTGAAGTAAGTCTGACAATCTTTAACTATAATCCCTCGTCTTTCCTCAGCGTCTTCACATCACCACAATTTCACATTACTCCAAACTGCCATGTTTTAACCAACTGAACCATCTTAAGTAAACTTCTTTAACCAAAATGTGACCAAATTCTAAGTTAATTGTTGGAAGAATAACTAACTGTGATTCTTGTTTGATCCTCCGGGACAAACAAGAATCACAGAGATGAGACTTAACACAGTTTTCTGAAGGTTCTGGTTTTCGTGAAATGCAAAGCGATACATATTCCTTCTTAGTCATACTGTTGAAAACCTGTGTACCGGTTTTATTGTTTAGAGCGCTAAAACAGTGAACCAATTCTAGGTCTAAAGATGGTGATACTGAATGAATACTTTGGCAAAAAGAACATTACATAATGACCATTCACAGGTGAAGTGAAAAACATTATCCTGTTACCACGGTTACCTGTCAGTGGGTGAGATATATTAAGTAGTAAGAGAGAATGTCTTTTCCTGAAGTTGATGTGTTTGAAGCAGGAGAGAATGGCTACACTACTGCATCAGAACATCTCCATAACTGCAGGTCTGGTTGATTGTTCATGGTCTGCAGTGGTTAGAACCTCCCAAATGGTCTAAGGAAGGATAACTGGTGAACCGCTGACTGGTTCGTGGGCACCCAAGGCTCAGTGAAGCACATGGGGAGCGAAGGCTAAACAACCTTCTGGTAGAAAAGTTTCAGAATGCAGAGCCCACAAAGCACCTTTAATAGGCAGTTAGCATCAGAAATGGAAAGTCTGACCTGATGGATCATGTTTCTTTCACAACAATTCGGGTGAAGGTGCGTCACTTACCTGGGGAAGAGAAAGCACCAGGATGGATGATGTGAGGAAGTGGAAACAAGGAGTGGCAGTGTGATGTTTGGACAATGTTCTGCTGGGAATCCTTGGGTCGTGTCATTCCTGTTAATGTTACTTTCTGCAGCTCGGTACCGACTCTGCTTTGATCATTACTGGCTCTTGATGCTCTGATGAAGTCTGTGTGCCAGAACATGTCATCAGGCCTTTGGTGATGTTAGCCAAATAAATAGGCTATACAGCCATTAGCACTCCCATGTAGATTTATTGTTAGAGCACAACTCACGCCGTCAAGACAAACTTTGATACGACTCATTCTCAGGTCGAGGGGCACAGCTGGCAACAGAGAGAGATTCATCTGGGGAAAAGGTACCACTTAGATATAACATGAACCTTATCATTAGCGTCGCTGGAGATGAAACGCTGTTAGAGGCTGTTAGACCACAAGAAGGTTCCTCGTTGTTAAAGTCCTCTTCCTGGGAAGATGCCAAGTAAAGAGATATCAAGTCCAGTCCAGAATGAGGAACTCGCTAAAAAGAGGCAGACAGGACATCAAATAATAGTCTCTTTCTTTCCTGACTTCAGAGTCATTCAAACTTATTTATTCACCAATTAAATTGTTCAGACCCGGTTTACATCATATTTACAGCACAATTGATGGACTTTTGTTTTATTTACTTTACTTGTAAAGTATAGGCAATTAATCTTTGCGTTTAATCTGAATAGTAAATCAAGCAACAAATTACTGGTTTCAAATCCATCCAAGGGCCGATTGAGGCCATTCTGGCTGTACGATGCCTCTCGGCCAATGTCAGCTGGAATATGCTCCAGCCCCCCTGCATCATTGAACGAGATAATTGAAAAGGAATGAATAACTTAACTTGACTTTATTTTGTACTTCCTCTGACCAAAAGTGTGAATTGGCTAATTAGCTATTTATAAAAAAAAATGGATTATTTACTTTTTAGCTTTAGATTCATATAGAAGCAAACACGAATAGCCATCACAAATTCTCTAAGATCTTATATCTAGATTTATCAATTAACATTAAGTTTTAGCATCTAGATTTGTATTTAACCTTTATGTTTAAATTGTGACTTATATTTATTTATAATTACTTACACCTCTCTGTTGTTGTTTTTCTCACTCTTGCTCTCTCCCCTAAAGAAGTCTGTCATGTGTTTGGCAACTCTAATCTGGGATAGCTCGGAACTGGGATGTATGTTTTCGGGGATTCTCTCTCACATGCCCTCTTCACACCAGACATTTTTTCCCCTCCTGTCTGCAGGAAGTGTGTGTGTCTGTGCTCTAAGTACATCAATTGCCTCCTCTGCAGGTCATGGTGACCTTTGCCCTCTAAACTCTGACCTGCCAACCTGCCAAATGCACATATGGACTCCCCACCCCTTCGTGTGCATAGACACACACACGGCCTTTGTTTTCTCATCGGGGATCACAACTTGTTGGGGTGGATGAGACTATCTCGGCACTGCTCCCTCCATTTAGCGTGCAGAGGTGCAATGCATGTTGTCCTAAATTTAAACATCCACACTGATTGCACACTTTTCAACACATTGCTCCTGTGATTCACAGGCCAATTATACAGGGCAATTACGCCTGATTTAGCCTTAACACGAAATAGTACCACCTGCCAAACAAGCCTGAGGGATAAAAGCAGGATCGAGCAGGAGCATAACAAGATGCATTTCATTGCTAGTACTCAACTGTAAATATTGTGATTACCTGTTCGGAGACAGTCTCAATCATGGCTATCTGAGTGTCTGTTCGTTGTCAAAGTCTCCAGCTCCTGATGGGTGGTTTGTGGATTATTAAACGTTTTTTATAACGTTATAGTAATTGTTATAAGGAATTACAACAAGGCTTACTCCTGTTGCAAGCAAACCGTGCTATCCGTGTAGCTGCAAATTGTCAAGAATGATGTAATAAGGCTTGATGATTGATTGAAAGCATTCTTGTATACTATGCGCTACGCTATTCAGTGAAAAATGCAGAAATTTGACGCATCTCCATGAACGCACTTCAAAAGTTATGGAAGGAGCATTGATCAGTTGATCTCCTAAAGATGAGGGACTGCATTGACTGATATTCATTTCTATCAGGTCAAAGCTGTAGGAGGAGTCAGTTAAAGCACAAGGCGTGAAAGTAAAAAATAAAATAAAAATAGCACCAAAGAATGCAGAATTAAAAATGGAATCTTTCACATTAGGGTGAATTGTCCTCCGTCAACCACTTTTTAAAAATCTACTCGTGGAGCCCATTTGCCACACCCATTACCGAATACCACAAAACATGTCAGTTTTCATGATGGACTGATTAGTATGAAAAGTTTCACCAGAGTTTCATCTAATCCACTTTTTAAACAATAATGGTATTAAAGAAAGTGGTTTCTGAAGGATCCTTGCACCAGTCTAAATGAAAATACAGGGACGGAATCTAGAGGTACCACCCCACACTAACAGTGATGATTGATCATGATGTGTCATCTACACACATTCACAGTTTGTACAGAGCCCCTAAAGTCCCAGTAGCAGAATTATTATTTATCTTGTGTGTGGAGTTGATTTTAATATGATTATAATAATATTTATTCATGTGAAAATTCACAAACCTAATTGTATGCATTATTATAGTGTTTGTGAAAATATTTTTGTCAGCTATAAACCATTTTACTTTTTCCTGGGTGCATTATAGTTCCTAGATATTCTTTATTGTACAGGGGAACTAATTAAGAAAACACACTTGGGATAAAAAACTATGCAGCCTGTGCTGGGAGCTGAGTGTAGCATCCACTGTGTCACCTGACTGAACCTGACTGGACTTTTATACAGAATGCTTATCTCCCACAAAATAAATGGTCATGGGCTGTCATAATTCCTTCTGCATATATAATAGATGCCTTTGCAGGTTTACATATCAGAGGGGAGTAAATACTTTAAATGGGTGTACAACTTCTAAATGATGAATGTGTTAAAAATGTACCTCCCTGCTTCCAGATCCCCTTATTTATTTATTTTTAGATTAATAAAACCTTTGTGAACAAGCAGGAATCACATGTTGGACATCTGCTCATGTAAGTTGTGTAATAAGGAGGTAGGGAGAAAGCATAGCTTTATCTGATAAGGTGCATTACTGCATCCAGTCTCCCAGATCACTCCCTCTCTCGCTCCAATCCCATCATTATCATAGGAGGCTGTAAACCAGGCAGGGAACTCAGCTCCTTGCACAAAGCACTCCCTTTGTGAGCAGCTGGAGCAGGTGAACCAGAAGTACCATTTATCTATCATTGCTCAGATCGTGACCTGCCAAAATACCTGGCTAACAATGGCTTCCTTCAGAGAAGCTTGGACAGGAGAGAGTATAATCGGAACAGAGAGACAGGTCACTGTGCATGAAGCTGATCTTTAGACAAAGCTGTAGTGTCATAAACTAGTTTGGTTGCTTGTATTAGTTCTTTAATAACCATGAGGCCACTGCAGTTTATCCAAAATGTGGTTTATATTTCTCTGATTTGTACTGTGAAATGAAGTCAATTATTTAATTTTGTACAAAGACGAATGAACTTTGACGACAGGGTCATGGGCGGCCAGTGCTCATTGATGGATGCATTGATAATCAGAACCAGAATTATCTTTCTCAGCCAACTGCGGTACTGTGGCTCTTCTATGGTGTTGCTACCCCTTCGCTCCCCAGGTACACCAATAAGCCTTTGGCCCCCATGACCCGGTTGCCGGTTCACCACTTTACTTTCCTTCACTACTTTGGTAGGTACTTACCACTTCAGACCAGGAACACCAAACAGGAACTCTGACCCAGTCACCTAACCCTCAAAAACAAGTGAAAGTGACTCAGATCCTTATACTTGTCCAGTTTCCTGATTCCCTCATATCAAATTCAGGACAAATGTTCACTTGCTGCCTAAGATTTCCCACCCACTGACTGATAACCATGGAAACAAGATAATCCATATTATTCTGATTTGACCTGCCTATGGTTTTGATATTATGGCTGATCAGTGTATGGCGGAAAAGAAAAAAAAAGCATCCCTGAATCGTAGTGGGGGGGGGGCAGTCTTGGGTCAGAGAGGAACCCATTATATTTGGCTGCGGATTCAAATTTTTTTTTTTACTTATCATTTCAAACTTTGTCAGAGGAGCATGAGTTAAATGCATGGATCTTACTGGAAAAAGATTTGTGTGAATTTGGTGCACATTAATATAAGAATCCGGCTCCGCCATGTTTAAATGTCTGGCTGTTACACTCCCACCAGCTTTGATCATGGTTAGAGGGCTGAGTTTGATTTTAATGAAGCTTGATCGACTTGAAGGAGACTGTCTGGAGACGTTTAATCTCTCCACATAATCTTTACCCTGATTTTCCTGGTCAGATCTACTTTAAGTAACCGGTACCTCCTCAGGAGAGAAATGGGTGATTGCCGATAACACTGCTGCCACCCTTTCGTTGATCTGGGGGTTTGGCTTGCCTACAAAGTTCTTGCCCAACCAAGAAGTTGGTCTTTCCCTTAGTTCATCTCTATAGCAATAGCTTGTAAAATTTGGATGAGTGCAGTATCTGTGTGTGTCACTTTTGTGCTGTTGAGTTAAGTTTAGCAGATGTGTATTCCTTTCTCATTCAGGGTTTAAGTAGTGTTCTACAGGCAAGTTAGTTCAGGTTTTATTTATAGTTTTGGCCTTGATCCAGCCTGAAGTCAAGCTTAACCTTGCACATAATGCTTTCACACCTGTATAGCAATAGTTTTTCGATTCATGTAGCAATAAATAGCTCACATTTGACTTCCTAGTAGGTGTTTCAACCTTCTAATATACTCCCACATCCCTAAACTGGCCCATAACACTATGGTACTGAGTGCCATTATAGTTTTAAGTTATTGCAATATTGGAAGCAATATTGGATTTACCACGAGTACAAATTGTCCTTGTGTCGGTTGCTCTTTTTGAGGTGAGGACACTGTCTTCTCTGAACCGCAGTAACCCAAAACACCCTCGGAATGCATAAATTGGGTACATGTCTGTCAGTGAATCATCCGAGCCTTGAGCTCTTTGGTTTGGACTTCCTCACATGTCATCGTCCCGTTCCTTCCAATCATCAGTACCTTTCTCTCAGCCGTAAATGTGTGGAAGGGCGGAACTGTGTGACTTTTCTTCAAATTTAAGAGTTGTTTTGTAAAGGCTGGCAGTTTTGAGTGACATGATCTGCCTGTCAGAAAAGAAAAGTTCTATCTGTGATATAAAATAGCTACGTCTGAAAATTTGAAGGCGATAGTAGTCAGTAACTGATTTATTCTTCAGGCTGATCATCGGTCCAGACGCTGTCAGTCTGTTCTACTCTTTTATTTATTCAAAATGCACATGCCTCATCAGAATTAATGTCCAGGAATCTTACCAAACCCCAGTCCTCTGGCTTTTACGACCATTCTAATCTTCCTCCACTCTAATACAGCATGTTCCCTACTCGTCGTCTCCCTCCGCGCCTCAGTTCGTGTGGCTTGGCACACTGACAGACAGAGCTCATGCCGCACTGAACAATAGCTGGCGTCCGGCACGTTCTGGCAGACCGTGGAGCTCTAATCACCCGACGGACTAATCCGGACAGGCATTTTTCTGTATATTTGTAGAGGCCGTTGTTTCCGAGCTACTGTATCGTCTCGTGAGCTCGCACGTGGACTCCTTCACTCCATCTCGGAGGTTCCTCTAATTGCTATTAGAGGTCGACACGGCTCAATGATCATATGCAGAGATGACCTTTTCCGGCTAGAATTCCTTCTCTGGTCTCTGTTACACCAGCCCAAGGTTGGTGGAAGTTATCCCTGGTGGTATGACCGGGGGTGGAAGGCACTCATCCTGCAGATGAGCCAAACATCATCAAACATCATGCTGGACTCCTTCAAACACATCACCAGAGACTGAGATTTGTCTCTGTAAGCTGTGAGCCAGTCAGGTTTATTCTCCACAGCCTGTTCTTGTTACTAATAATCACTGTTGACTGAATGATTGGGGGAATTATTCCCCATCCCTCGTACATACATTCCTTAATAGAGGGATATTTTATTTTTTCAAAAAAAACGAGCAAAGTCAATATGACTGGAGTTTATTTGTAATACCACCCATTGGAAAGACGCTCAGTCTTAATTTCCTGCCGACATGTCATCAGCTGGACAGTGACAAAGCTTTATTCTTCACCTAACATCTTGTTCCTTTCAACAACCAAACAACCGGCTGTCTCAGATCCAGATGATTAGATCAGTACATGTTAGTGCAACCACAATGACCATTGCGAAAGAGACACCCCACACAACCAATCAACCAACCAGCCTATAAACCAACCTACAACTAACAAATCCAATTGCCAAACCAACCAAACACCTAACCAATCAACCTACAAACCAATCAGCTAGCCAACCAACCAACCAACAAACACGATTGCCACCCAACCAAACAACACACCAACCAACCAACGTTTACAGATCCATTCTCACATCTCTGGATGATCAAGTTGGTGATGAAGTTGCTTTCTGAGTTGGACCACAGTAGCCAATGAGAGAGACATCTCGGAGAACTGACCAGGTTGGCAGGAGGTAGAAAACGTTCTAGAAATTCCAGTGTGAAGTGTGTGAAGTTCAGCCAGGAGGGCAATCTCTTTGCACAGTCCCTGTTGCTCAGGTAACATCATGTCATTCACATCTTCCATCCAAGATCACGGCGACACGCCACCGTCATTAGCCTATCATATTACATATATATTACATATTGCTGCTGTCTTTTTAAATATGACTCTCTCCGTTTGTAGCGTAACTGTATCCGTGAATTTAATTAGCATGGCGCCAGACAGGGGAATAAAAGAATAAGGTAATTGTCCTACCTGTCACTTAAATCATTACTACGTCAAGGGTGAATACTAAATAAGAACTTGGAGTAGTTTAAGAGTTACACTACAAAAGTAGATATATGTGTATTTGACCAATAGGAAAAAAACTCAACACACACTTTCCTTTGGTATCCAACAGTGATATTCAAAATTAAATCAGACATTTAAATAACAATAATCCGAAACATAAATCACAATTCAAGATCCATAATATTCATCAAATCACAGTAAGAATCCAAACGTACATTTTATAGTCGAACTGGTGTCATAAATCCAAAATGGACTCTTTCTGGTGGTGTGTTGTATGTGTCTGTATGTGTGTTTTTGGAATGAGCAGTGTCCATGTTCTTCTGTGCGGATTGTCTCTTATTGTAGAACATGTGTGGACAGGAGAAAGGGTCAAGTCTATTCAGAGGTGTTGAGGAAGTGCTTTCAGTGAGCTGGAAAGTTGGAAGAAAAGAAGAACCTAGGAGAGTTTCGGATGAGCAGGACTTATCTGGGTTTGGTCCACCTAGGACAAAGGACAGGTAGTTCAACATCCAAACATGCCGGTTACTGGATAGGATCCAAAAGATGCTCCGGGGATGAGAAATGTCTTCCAATGGTTGATTGGTGGATCCAGATAGTCTTTTTTAATCTAGCTAGTTCTTCGACACTTGATATTGTCTTTGGTGCCTTAAATGTATCTTTGTTAGTAGTTCTTCCATGCCAAGAAAATACATTTCATACAGCTCTTTACCAATTATCTCTCACTCCTGACTGTTTGCTGCAGTCTCCTCCTTCCTCTCCGGGTCACAGGTGTGCCTGATTTATAATTTACACTACTCCTCTTTCCTCACTGATTCAGGTGAAAGGTGAAAGGTAACTCTGCTACAAATTCATCTAGTTATTTCCTCTGCCGCTACGTATACCCTCAGCAGAGTCATCAGCCACCACCACCAGTATCCTTACTCCAACCGGGATATTCTACCTGCTCTTCAATCACAATCTCCCTGAAGAGGCTGAGACTTTATGACCAATTATCACATATCATCTGTTGTAATAAACAACAACCTTTGTTCTATAAATGAGTGAACAATTTTTGAATGAACTCATGGTATTTCTTGTTGAAAAGTAGTTTAAATTACTTTAAATTTTTACAAAGAGGTTGTGCAAAGTCTTTGCAACGAAGACACACCTTTCTACACCACCTTCATTTAGTGTGATATTTAATCACACTAAATGCCATATTTATAATCACTTATCTCCTCCTCTCGTCAGAGGGTAAGGAGCTCCATAACCCGATTCTCCCCAATTTAAAGATATTTTCAGTTCATCCTTTTCTGATTTTTATGATTAAATTATCTTAATTTAATTTATTTAGCAACATTATGAGGATAAGGACCCTGCATCTGTGTTTATTTATCTACTCACGTGCCAATCATACTTAACCTTCACCTTAATGAAGACATCACGAGCAATACATCAAGCTACGATGAGCCCGGAAGAGGACAGTGAGGCCCTAAAAGGACGGACACGCACGATAATTCTCATTGAAATATGATCATTTAAGCTTCTGGTATGATACTCCAGCATCTCCCATTTTGTAACGCCGATGCTTGGCCAGTAGTTGGCGGTATAATGAGTTTACGTACACTGTGTAAAAATAATATTTTGCATTATGTTCCTGTTCTCTCCCTTCATGTCAATTAGGCAAATGGGGCCGTGACACCAAAATTTTGTAAAGAAATGTGTTTTCGACTGTGGATTCTGGTTTACTTATTTGTGGGCTAACAAAATGGTGTTGTTGTGTGAACGAAGAGGCAAACCGCAACAAAAGGGCACCGTTTTATGTCGTATTTATTTACAGAAGTAAATATAAAGTAGATTTGTCTTTCAGCTTCTTTTAGTAGGGAGGGATTGGTAACAAAGCTATGCATTCAAAGTAGCAGCTGCAAAGGCATCCCGCATAATCATATACAGGAGATTAGATCAATTGGAACTTGTTTTCCTACCATTATGTACAGATTATACAATTTCTGAAAGCATTTGCCCAATGCATCGCTACAATTTACCACATTTTCAAATTGGTAAACATCTTTGGCTTCAATTCATGAAGTAAATCCCAGAGTTTAAGTTGAAATTCCATCATGCAGCTGATCTAAGCTCTTTTTCACACTCCTCTGTGTTTTTCTTTCTCTCCAACACTCCCTGAATAAACACAGTTTGCTCTAATAGTCCTGACACAGCCCGCTTTAATTGGGCTTTCATCTCCTAAGCAGGGGAACCACGCTCAGGCACGCACACACGGGTGCAGAGGTTATTTATTTGACCTCCTTTCTAATGCATACAGCAGACAGGTTTAAAGACCCTTGCAGTACCACATGGTAAAATGACTTACAGCAGTCATGAAAAGATTCAGTTTCCCGCTCCTATGGGAGCTGCTAATAGAACCGCAGCTCTGGCACATCAAACACTCAAACACACGCACATGCGGAGCCCTGTCGTCTTGTACGGTGGGTACGTGCCACACCACAACTACCACTGGGAACCTTCTCTTATTTTCACCAGCCGTCACTTTTTCCAGCCTGAGCTTCCACTCAGATCCTTCCTCCCAAAATGCAGCTCTGCAGATGTTCCAGCATCCCTGGCTGTCACGTGCTCCGCTGTGTCCACCCCAAATCAAATCTCCTAGATGGGCACTTTATTTTCTGCCTGCTGCCAGAAATGAAAGCACTGTCAAATAAGAGTAAGACAAAATGAATATTATGGACTATATTTATGGTGCTGTTGATAAATTCAGTCAAATTGGTTGAGTGATTATATACAGGAGTAACATCCTAGAGTGGCTTCTCTTCTGACGCAGCAATAAAAATAAATCTCGAGTGAAACTTAAGACAAGCTTTGCTGCAGCATGTGACCCCAAGTTTGCAGAGATTTGTTTTAATTATTACCTCAGCCAAGGAAGGAGGTTGTGGTTTCACTCCTATGTGTTTGTTTGTTTGTCTAACTGTCTCTGAACAACATTATGGAAACAGTACACGATGGATTTACATGAAATTGTACACAGAGGTGCGTTTTGGCATATCTTAGAGGTGATTCAATTTTGTTGATATTTCGTGTTGCGCAACATTTGAAATAAAATCAGATGTAATCTAATGAGCCCTTTTGAGTTCTGACGTCACAATGTGGCTATTGCTGGCTTTGTTGATTTGATTCCTTTAAAGTTTCTTTGGGGGTGGAGCTGGGCGCTGAATGTGGAAGCTGCAGTGAAAAACGCAGGAAACAACTACAACCGGCTATAGAGTTTGTTGGAGTTGTCGGTAGATTTAGAGGCTGGCACTGCTCAGACATTAATTGAGAAATCTGCATGAATTTATCCCGAACCTTGGGTACTGTTGTACCCTAGCAGAAGTTTCGAACTCCATATGCTTTTTCCAGTTCAGACCATGAGTCTGAGACTTTCTGCCTAGCCGTCACAAACAGTCTTCTTTACTTCATTCCCTTTAGTCTCATGAGTGAATTGAAAACGAGTAAAAAGTTTTTTCTAATGAACTGGTGGTCATTCTTTTTGGCATGTCAAGTTAACCGTATAACACTTTGTTGCAATATTTTGTTTAGAAAAAAGTGGTTTGAATTATCTTTTAATTTTTTACAAAGAGGTTGTACAAAACCTTTGCTAAGAATACACTTCTTTACACACCCTTTATTTTGTTAACGCTGGACTAAACGATGGTGATATAACACTCAAGTGTGTGGTTTTAAACAGCACGCCTACATCCCAGAGGTAAAAGAAGCTTTCCATGTAACAGTGTTGGCAGCTAGAGATGGCATTTAGTGTGATATTTTACACAATCCTCCTCTCCTCAGAGGGTTCCATGACCTCATTCTCCTCAAGGTTCAGACATTGTCAGTCGTTTAAATAATCTCAATTTAATTCATTAGAGAACACCATCGGGGTTTAGACCCTGCGTCTGTGTTTGCTTATCCACTCACAGTCCTACCTTTTCACTGTTTTCAATTTGCCACAATTTACCAATGAGGTATCAAGCAAGGAGTGGAAAGTCACGTAATGAGTGTTAAGGGACCTCTCTTTCACAAAAGAGCAGGTCTATATCATACTGTTCATTCTACAGAGACTCAACAATTCAACATGAGGACAAGCATGGACACAGGGGAGAAAAAAAGCTGCCTCTATCAGGCAGAAACCTCAAGCAGATCCAAACTCAAGGTGAATGGAGCTTTGTGGTCTTGAGACCTGCCTCATGTTGACAATTTTATAACTGTCTGATCAGCAAATTGAAGTAAATGGCTTGAGTCGGTTCTTGATGGGGAATGTTACAGGTGGTCTACCGGATGCGGATCGATCAGCTTTGGTTCACACAGACCCAGCTGGGGGATTCCCCTGCCCCTGGGATTCTGGTGATTTCACCCAGGCGTCACAAGCCTTGTGATTGGGATGGCTGGTATGAGACAGTTTATCGTCAATCAAGAACCCATCTCTCGTTCAGGACCCAGGGGGGGTTCACTCATATGGACAATTTAGAGTCACCGATTCACCTAATCAGCATTTCGTTGGACTGTGGAACCCACGCAGACTGTGGGATTAGATGTAAAGTTCTGAACAAGTGGATTGAATCCAAAACCGTCTTGTTGTGACGCCACAGTGCCACACACTGCGCCATCATGCTGCCCATAACATTCAGGCCTACATAGTTGGATGCTCCACTTTATCCCATTATATCAACTCAAACCCCAACAGTAGCAAGAATACAAAACACAACACAAAGACAGGCACAATTGCAAAAGTGTATTTGTCATCTATATAGACTATCCAGCAGCCCAACTTTCATAACACCATCATTACACCAAAGTAAGCCGTTTTAAGAAGAAGAAACTTGGTTAAGGTAGAGGATAAAACCCAGTCCGGCAGCCCTTTTTAAGACATTTCCTTTGACTTTTTTTTATTGTGTTGCTTCTCAATTTGGGTAAAGAGAGTTTGTTGGGGTTCAAAACCATTCATAACCCTCTAAACTAAGGATCAACCACCATATAACAGGGAAAATAATGATTATTTTTGATGCTGAAACAGATCTCCAGGAAAGATAATGCATCTTTTACAAATAAACAGAAGCCCGGGAAATGTATGGGAAATAATCTAAAAGGATGGTACTCATTGATCAAATCTGTGAATTGTGTTGAGAAAATCGAATAATTTCATGTGTTGCTAAGAAAGGAAAATTAAGCAAATTGAATAAAGCAATTATTAGATGCACACGTACAGAGTATGCATGAAATCTCATTGAAGTCCACCCAGTGGATTTTGATGTGATGTGGATTGACACTACCCCATTACTCATGCACATACAAACGGTTGGGCAATTTTCCCTCTGTACTTTGAAACCCCAAAGGAGTGTCTGAAAAGTCTCCCCTTCAGCCGTTTATGTAAAAAGACCATCAACCCATACAAAGTCCTCTCAGGTAAATTTGACATAACCTATGCTTTGAAATTACACGTCCCCAATGAAACTTCCCAAATTCTACTATTCTACTTCCTGTGTAAACATTGTTGCTCACACTCGGCGCTGGTTGTGAGCTTCCTGCAGGATGACTGATCTGCGGTCAGATGTAATGCTGAGATGTGGACCGGCCGGTACTGCAGTGAAAAGCCTCCTTTGTCTTGCTGCCTCAGACCTCATCCCGCCTGAGGTTTCTAATGGCTTCTGGAAGTCAGAGTGTGCAGCTGACGTTACAAGTCAAATTAAGTGTCTCGCCGGAGGCAGATGTTGGTAGAGTCTGGCTGAAAAAGAGTTTGTGACTGGAAGTAAAACTTTAAATAGGAAAGAAAATGAGGTGTGAGGCTTGTGTTTATGAATGTAAATGCATTTGTTTGTTCACATATTTCAGGACCTATGGGAACCCTTTGGTTCTCCACTCGCTGCTGGGCCACAGATGGGGATGCCAGACCGTCAATTGGTCTGACCAAGAGTACAGCAATTACAAGCTAGCGTGAAAGTCTGATAAATATTGATCAGAGGCGGGTTTTTTTTTGCATTTTCAGTTGGAGAATGATAACTACAAAATATCTTCACTATATTCAATGTGTATATGAACCTGGACTAATTCACTGTGTGAACCTGGTAGGTTTCACTCTATGGACCTGGACTGTTTCACAGTATGAACCCGTACTGTTTCACACCAGTGTACCTGGACTATTTCATCATATAAACCGGGACTTATTCACTCTATGAACCTGGACTGTTTCACGCTATGAGCCTTGACTGTGTTGCGGCCACAGCCACTATTGCCCCGCCCCCTTTGTATGTATATGATTGATGTGCCAGACTCCTCAGTGTAATTGGACTGTGTGGCCTCTTTCTTGTGATTGGCTCCTGCTGGAGGCGTTACCTGGGTTGTCATAGAACCCCTGATTGGCTGAAGACCTTCAACAAGGAACAAATCATGGTAGAGCAGTCCTGGTGGAAGATTGAAGAGTGCCGACAGTCAGATGTGCAGGAAAGACTGCTTCCATAAACAGTTCTCCATGCGGCTGCTTCTGTTCTCGTGATTTGGTGATTTTGTGAGGCATTAGTTATATGGGGTTTTTAAGCCATAGCTAAATTTCTGTTCTAATTTGTTGGTTGCATTTGAACCCAATTAAGCTTTTGTTTGTGTTCCTCTTAAGTTCAGATGTGCTGTTCTATGTATTTTTGTTATCGTCCGACTATAAGTTAAATAGAGAGGTTTTGCTTTAATATTCTTTTGTGTTTGTTAGTTTTCTCGATTGTTTTTATTAAGTTGATTTATTTAAACCGCAGCGGTAGCCGTGCACCCCTTTATGTTAATTCCGCCACACGGATAATTCCTCCCACTCTTTTTCTTATATTTTATTCGAAACAACTTTATTTCACCAATACCATCTTGATTTAATGTATCTTCCCTTTTCTCCAAACAAGCTGTTTCGTAACAGACTGTGTGATCCTGGACTATTTCACTCAATGAGCCTGGACTTATTCACTGTGTGAACCTGGACTATTTCACTCAATGAACCTCGACTTATTCACTGTGTGAACCTGGACTGTTTCACTCTATGAACCTGGATTTATTCACTGTACACACCTGGACTGTTTCACTGCATGAACCTGGACTGTTTCACTCAATGAACCTGGACTTATTCACAGTGTGAACCTGGACTATTTCACTGAATAAACATGAACTTATTCACTGTACACACCTGGACTGTTTCACTTTATGAACCTCAACTGTTTCACTCTATGAACCTGGACTGTTTCACTCTATGGACCTGGACTTATTCACTGTATGAACCTGGACTGTTTCACTGTATGGACCTGGACTTATTCACTGTATGAACCTGGACTGTTTCACTGTATGGACCTGGACTTATTCACTGTATGAACCTGGACTGCTTCAATGTATGAACCTGGACTTATTCATTGTGTGAACCTGGACCTTAGCTTTACTTATTTATGAAACCACGTGCTAAATGTTTCATAAGAAATAAAAAATGCATTAAACTTTAAAAGATGTTTCTGAACCAAATATCCTGATTTCTATTATTTGATATAATAAGCTCCAGTGAAATTTCATTCAGAAATATAATTCCTTTAAATTCCAAAGTTTCTTTGTCAGGCCTCCCCATCATTCAAACCTCTCGAGAATGTTCAGTTTTTTCTGATGTCATTGTTTTCACTCTGATGTACGTTGATTATTGTATTTGTACGATAACTTCACCCCCTCTATTAATGATTAATAACTGCAGAATTTGCTGTCAAAATCCACTGTTTGGTCTTTGCCATTGAAACTACAAAAAACATCACGTTATAATTGTTTCCTCATTTAAAATCTGATGATAATAATTTAGGCAGCTTCATTGTTTGTTTTAGACTGAGCATATTTAGAATGTGTTCACACACAGAATCTGACGGCATGTGTATCAGTCCGACCCATGTGATTAAAGATTGACTGCATAACGCCTCAGAAAAGACGATGCTTGATCGACGGTCAGACGGGTGAGGGGCGGAGCTCAGCCTGCACTGCACACTGGAAAAGACACTTTTCAATAAGCGGTAACATTCTCCAACCTTTTTTATGAAAAAACCAAACTGTGATGTGCATTACTGTAGTAGTAAGTTAGAGTAGAACGCAGTGCTGAGCTCTGATGGGAATCGATAGGCAAACTTGACAAGTGCAATAGTTTTTCCCAAAGTGAAATTATTTTAAGCCTTCTTCATCTCCCATTTGGCATCGCTGGTGCCACTGGATATATAAGCTCTAGTGACGTTTCAGTCAGGAAGACTATCTTCTTGCACACTCAGACCACCGTCGAGTAATCCACCTGAGATATTGGGTTAAAATAAAAATGCGTATAGCTACAGATAAATTCAACTGTTAACCTAAATCATCTGAGATAATGCTTTCAATTGTCTCCTATCTGTTAAGTTAGGAATGAGATGGTCAAATCTTTTTCAAGTGTTTTTTTTATTTTACAGTGCATGTTGCCAAAATTGTACAGTTACACTGACATAAAGTCTTGCTGCTCAGATGCACCAATAATCAAAATAAATTCATTGAAAAGGACAATTGAGAACATTGAATTTTTTCAGAGGGACTGTATTTTGTTTCCGTTGTGCTGACATGTTGGCACATTGTTTTAAATTTCACATATTGCCCAATTAAAATTGCAGTAAATCGAAAAAATGTGACTTGTATTTACCCTGGAGTGAGTGGGTTACAGTCACTTCCCACCTCACTCTGAATCTCACCTTTCATGCATGCTCAATATCAATTAACCGCTTCACAGTCTGGGGGAGCAGCGCTCCTCAGTCAGCTACATCTACCTACAACACCGTGAAACCCCTTCATGATTAGCCTATCGTCATCTTACTGCTGTCTTTTAAATATGACACGAACCCCCATCTCAACCCAGTTCTCATGGATCCGTCAACTTCACCATTCTTCAGACTCAGCAGATACATCAGCCACCACCACTAATATCCAGATTGCAAAGGGTGCTATACCTGCTGCTGCTCATGGCAGAAACCGTTCAGTCACAATCTCCCTATCTATCACAGATCCTCTGCAATGAACCTTTATCTTTATCCTCTTCTCTCTCCTGAAATGAACTCTAGAGGAAGCTAACCAAAACCTCTGGTCGCAATTATTTTCTTATTAGGAACATTTTTCTCAGGAGTGCATAAGAAAGGTCCCTGGGAGGAGACAATTTCTGGCCTTGAGCTTTTACGGATGGGTCCATCATAAATCATAGACTTTGTTATTGTGATGCTTCTGCTTTAACTACTTCCACCAGGGAGCTCATGTTTTCGCCCTTACTCATCAGTTGGTTAATTTGTTTGTCAGCAGCCTTACTTATAAAATGCTGGATGGATTTCTACAAGACTTGATGAAAGGTTGTGGCTTGGGCCACGAAAGAATCCATTAAAGTTTGGTGAGGAGCTGGATAGAGGGGAAGCTCCAGGAATGTTTTTCCACTTTCTTTAGTATTGCTAGGTGGCGTATTTTTCTTTGGTATTTTCTTTAATTATGGGAAAACTGTTGAACTGTACTTCGTGATCGTGGGTCAGAAAAACTAAACAGACAGGTGAGCCCACTTCAACAAATTATGCAATAATCTATAGAGACTTTCAAAATGCTTCCACTGGAAAAATGTGATTTTACTGCCATCAAGTTAAAGGTGCAGTCTGTAAAATGTAAGGGGTATAATAAGTATAAGTATGATTGTATTATTGTATGATCAATTGAAAAGAAGAATCACTTTCTTAATGTTAGCTCAGAAGGAGCCCCCTTTTTATCTCCAGAGGGGGTGGGTCTTCTTCATTGGAGGCATAAGGATGAAGAAATGATCAAACTCTAAATCACAATGAAGAGGATGATGAATTCATTGTTTTTCAACTAAGCAGGTATGGACTGCTGCACAGTGTATGAGGATCCACTCTTGGGATCTCCCATGATCTCTCTGGCCGACCCATCTGGAATCAGTTCCAGCCTTGAGCTTTGCAGAAACTCCCACCCAGACGTCACCGCAGCCATGGACCGAGTGCTCACAGCATCCTCCCTCCTCCTTCCCTCCATCACAAGTACATTTTGACATCCAGTTTTACAGAGTACATAGTTTTGACGCCTGAAGGCTGCTGTAGATTCTTGGATAGGGAGGGGGTGAGCTGATATATGTTATTTAAAACTTCAGAGCTAGATGCCACTAAATGTTACATACTGCATCTTTAAATTTGTACTTTTGTTGAAAAAAGATGCAACGACAACAGTGTGGACAGTCAGGTTATGAATCATAATGATGTCATATAACAACAAGATAAACGGCGGTCACCTGTAAGGTCAAACGGTGATGTTGGCGAATCGTCTGAGTAGCCCGACCTCACGAATCATTGAGCATAATGTTCCCGAAGAAGTGCTCCTGGAACAAATGAGATTTTGAAAACAGGCTTCTGTGTGTGTTCGTGCAGAAAACACACCTTAGCATGTGTCAGGCATTAGTTGTTAAAGCCCGGATCAAAGGCTCTGGACAGCCACGGATCCGTCTGTGTTCTGTCACTGTTTCCTTCCAGACGGCCGAGTGTACAAAGCGGCAGGTCGGCCCCGTCAGACCGGGGAGTCTTCCAAAGGCAACGGGATACTGGGAAATAAAGGAGGCAGGCAGCTGTTTTCCATCTTTAACGTATGGACTCAGAGACTGAACTGTGGAAACAGCAGAACAGACAGAGCGAGAGGGAAGGAAAAAAGAAGTTTCCCATCAGACATTTTATGGAAAGTCCAAGTTCAATGTCAACACACACAAGGAAAACCGACAACACCGAATTCCTGATTCTTTAGTGATCTCTATCTTATTTACCTTGACAGAGGAGATACTCATCAGTAGAGCTAAGTGAAAATTAGAAATTACCTCACTGTTATGAAAGTTGTTTATTTTAATTCCAACACTCATAATCACGGCAAAGTAGGACGCTATCCTACTACCGACGCTACCGATAATCATCAACGCATTTGTATTGTAATTTGAGCCTCTGTCCGATATATGATTAATAATAAAACAATTTAACCATTTTATGACTCTCACTTACCGGGAGAAGTTAACGCATTTCAATTCACTTGCCAACGCGATCCCTTTCCAGCCAATCAAACTTGCCACAGCGCAGAACAGAATGGTGAGACTCAACAATGGAATGTACTGTTATACTTTCCTCCAACCATTGTTTGAATATGAATAACAGTTAATAAGTATGATACGTTAATGAAGGATATTTCACTGATTTCTTATATAAATCAGAAATACGGACATCTTACCGGATGAGCTCCGGACATCCGGTGGGATACATCTACCATCTGGCAAATCTGATGGCGTCACCTATCTGCTGCATATATGGCTCAATGGCCGAGTGTTTAAGGCCCCTGCCTTTGTATCAACGATGTTAGGTGCGAGTGCCATTCAGCACATTTGCGTTCCCCTACTGAGATTAAGAGTTGATTTATTAAAGTCATTTTGATCATTTTAATTCAACAGCTCTGTGGCCAAGTGGTTAAGGCCCCTACCTTTGTATCAAAAGCCTTTCGGTTCAAGTCCTAACTGTCATGACAGTATTAATTGTAACTGTATGGGTAGAATGGGGCTGATGGCGCGGACCTTGACTAAAGAATAGTTAATTGCCAATCGAATACTGGAATATGATGATTTTTATTCATCATTTTCTGTTTTGAAGAACAAAATGTGATCAGATTGTGGTCCTGGCATTGTTCAGTGTCCCTTTGCGTTTTAGTTGTGTCCAGAGTCTGAAGGGTTCCAGCCAGAGTTAAATTCAGATTAGAAGACCAGCACTGCATTCAGCGATGCCAGAATTTAACAAAACTGTTTCGGAATGGAAACGGACAATGTCCTATTTGGCCTTCAACGTGTTGGCAAAATAAATCCTACTTTATAAGTAAATTAGGCCACTGTGTTCTCTTCAAATAACTCTCAGAAGAAAATTAACAGGAAAAGAACATTTGATTGTGCAAAATGTTGTTCTGAAAAGCTTGGATTAGGCCAGGCTTAATAGTGCATGGTAACAGTAGGCTTCTTGGCACTAAATCTGCATGTAATTACCAGTAGATTAACGAAACAGCAGTTCCTTACACAGTGAGAGTCTGCAGGCCTACTGGCACCAGAGCTCCACTCTTCCCATACTCCTCTAACCTCATTAAAACCACGAGTACTTGTTTACATGATCACGTAATTTGGTTTTGGTTGCACCACTTACCTTTCTGCATTAAAAGAATGTTCACAACATTCTTGTTTCCTGAGAGCCTACCGGTGATGCTGCTGTCTGATGTGACATGTGTAGGACTTGTGGAGAGTAAAAATAGATCATGAATTAAGTTGGACATAGTTAGGCTCCCTTTGCATGGGTTGGCTCGACACAAACTGAAACCACAAAATAAAGTTGGGGGTTATAAGTTTCTATTGTTAACCAAGACATTGATGCGTGTGGTCCTGGATAGACCAGGAACTGACCTTCTGACCTCTTCTAAAATGATCATGTGCAGCAAAATTCAGTTACAAAAATATAAGGATGGAAGGAATATGAAGAATATGGAACAATCAGGATAAGTTTAGCTTATGAAGAAGTTTTAATGTGTTCCTGGATGGAGCAATGGAGCTAAAGCAACTTCCTGTTAAGTTTTTAGAAGTAGTGAGTACTTGTGGCATTTACTTGTGGCTTTGATTTTATTTTCTGCTTTTTTTGTGAAAACTATTTTCTGTATTGATGCTCATCTCAAAGTGTCCCGATCAAGCTGCTCATTTTGATGTATAATTAGATCCACGACAAATGGGGGATATCACAGAATCCTCAACGTCTGCCACAGATCCTTCATGTTACCGCAATGACTCAAAAAGTAGTTCATGGAACGTTTCAAATTGCTTGGGGGTTTGCTTGAACGCAGGGGATTGGGGACTTTTCGGGCCTATACCTTTGCTGTCAGGGACGACAGCATGAACCCCATTGAAATGCTGTTATGGGACCTGAAAATATCAGTTCATGTTCCCAGTCTAAGGTAATCCCAAATAAAAAGGTGCGTGAAAACATAGTGGGTGATTTAATACCAAACCTGCAAACACACACAGAGTCTTGGCTTGGTTCGCCGACGTTCGCTCCGTCAGTGTCTGCAAAGGGATTATATAAGCAAAGTAAGAAAACAAGGATGTGGTTAGCAGAAAGAGAAACCTCTGCCATTCCTTAACCCAATCTCATTTAATAACCATTACCCGACCCAAACACAGAGTGGAACCTCTCGCTGCAGGGATGCTGCATCGGATCTGTGCTGGCTTTCTTATGTAAGATTAACCGCATGTGGAAAATTACCGAAGGATGAGAAACACATCTCCCACATGTGTGTCACCTCTTTTTAAGAAACCGTTGTTCCTCTCATGATTTTTTACGCAGTGGTGGGAACCAACAAAGCATAAATACTTCTTTACTGTACTTAAATAAAGTTTTCAGCTATACGTACTTCACATGAATATTTATTTTTTATTATAACCTCTTACTTTAACTCCCTACATTTTAACTCAAATATATTTACTCTATATATTTTACTCCTTACACTTTGTATGTGTATCTTGTACATTTTGCATTTCATCTTATTTTCTTCAATTGCTTCTGTCACTTTACAAATATTGGAGCTGCTGTAACAACTACATTTCCCCGTGGGGATTAATAACGTTTTTCTATTCTATTCTATTCTATTCTATTCGGAAACAGTCTCATTCCTTCAGCCAATTGTTTTTATTTTGATTATTTGTGTGTTTTCCTGACATCTCAACGAAATACGTTAGAAAAACAAACAGTTAAGTTTTATGTCAATGTTACTCTTATTTTTTTTACTTTTATGCTTCTATGTTTTACTTTTACTTCTTTTTAGCTTTCATACCTGTAGCCTAATTCAAAATTTTATATATTTTATTTTCTAAACCAATTTTATATTTTTATTTTTGATATTTTATACGTTTTACTTTTGAATTTGTATTTTATACTTTCATATATTTCTACATTTACACTAATACTCTTTATTTCAATACTTTTTGTTCAATTTTATACAAGTACTTTGTACTTGTAGTAGCATTTTTTTCCTCTATAATCTTTTAAGTGTTATACTACTAACTTTTACTTAATTTTTACTTAAATATCTCTCATACTTGTTTTTACTTTTATACAGAGAGACCTTTCTAGAGTCTCTAGTTTTTCACTTGTATCTGAGTAAACATCTTGAATCATTCTTTTCCCAGAGTCAGTTTTTTTAAGTTACTGTACTTCTCCTGGAGAACTTTTGCATCCTTTGGTTTTGTGTCTTCACTATTTGGTGTTCGATGTGTGCCGTTGGTTTCTATCAAATGAACTGCTCACCATCATGCCTCATTGTCTGCATTTGGCCTTTTATCTCCAGGAATTAGACGCCTGCTCGACTACAAAGACGAACCACACATTCCATAAAGCTATTTTCCGAATCCTCTTGAAGTTTGTCCAGGTAGATTTCCTCTCAAACAGTCACTCCTCAACCTCAGTATATTTAGGTTTGCAGCGGATGTCAGCTGCGCTAAGTCTGCAACTTTCTGACAGGCTGTCAACCCTCTGCCCTTTTTAAGGGTCTGACCTGTGACCTTAAGTTAATACGCCTGAGGAAAGGACACCTGCCTGCCAATAACCTTCATCGACTGGACACACAAACAGACTCCAACCAGTCTCCCAACAGGTTTGTAGCGTGAGAATGGATTTCCGTGAAACTGATCTCCTTGAAAATCCCTGAAGTATTTTAATTGTCTCGTAAAATATAGATTGAAGCTTTTTTGTCCAGAAAGTTGACCCTTGACAACAAACTTGATGTTAAATGTCTTCAGCTGAACGTGGCTTCTCTTTGCTTCTCTTTTATATGTACAACTCCTTCTGTTGCTCCATCAGAGAACAAGCATCAACACAGTGACGACTGGGTAATACGGTTGTGTAGGGGGTCGCACAGTTGCCTCCCATCAAGAAGGTTCTGACTTTAACTATTCTGTCTTAGGTATGTTCTCTCCATGTCTGTTTGGGTTCTCTTCACTTACTCCAGCTTCCCCACGGTCCAAAAACATGCTAAATATGCAACCCTAGATTACCAGTAGGTGTGAACGGTTGTCTGTCTCTATGTATCACTCATGAGATGAACTGCTTACTTCTCCAGATACAAACCGATACAAGATGCCTTCCAGCGGAGCAACAAAAACACAACACGCCCACCTTTAGCAGGTTGCATATAAGGGTTGCATGATGGAAACCCTCAAACATCTCTGAGTTAGGAATCAGCTACAACTTCAAAATAACACATGGTTTGGGCCTGGACCTGTTAGATACTCAAACAGGCACACTAACACATATTTTGGTCGACTGAACCTTTCCCTCTCCTAAACAATAACACCAGACTTGGTCGCACTCCCTCTTCATTTGCCAAGTGAGACACACAAACTCCAGCTCTCATTACATGCGTCTGCTCTCAAAGAGCCCCGCCGGTCTGCGTAGACACTTAGCACGCCACCTCTGATGGAAAGTTGTGGTCCGTTCACATCGTTATTACATATTTTGGCTGCTGCGATCCCAATGTCTTTCACCGTTTTGACAATTCCGTTAGCAGACAACCAGCGCTGGCCTGTACAATTCAAGGAATCCAGACATTACCCAATATCCTGAGAGGGTCCAGGGGGATACGAGCTGCTTATTTACAGACAAGCTAATACGCCATGTGAAGGTCCACAGCTCTACAGTCTGAGGATACATGGGGGATTTATCCAACTGGACTTGATGCCATATTGAAAGACATGTAAACAAGAGTCCCAAACGTTTATTACTTCAAGACCCAGGTCTGGGTTTTTGTGGCTCTGTTTACTTGGTTCAGATTTGATCTGGTAAGGTTTGGTTTGGCATTATATTTTTGAAGGCGTGCTAAAAAACTTTTCCTGACATAACCTTCTTCCTCTCACTTCCAATAGATAAAAAGGAATCAGGAGATTCATATTATCATGGTGATATCACTACCAGCAGAACCTGATGCTGAAGCTAAAGAAGACTGCAACACCTTAAAGGTCAGACCTTTTTGGGCTAAAGCCTAGGGCGCTTTCCAGATCATTGAAAAAACCATAAGAATGAAATTTTCCCTCTCATTAATAGACTCACTATTTCTTCAGGTGGCATCGCTCTGTCGCCATCGCGTCTCCTGCGTAGCTGTCAACAGTCAAGAAATGAAAGTTTCTGTGTTTTTGTCATTTTTTTAAAAAATGGTTCACATCATTATTAAAGTCTCTTCCTCTCCAATTTACTGTTAAATTTTAACGGTAATGGTAGTCTGCTGTTAAAAAACGCTTTCACACTCTATGAACCGATCCATGGTTCGGTTTCTTGCAGACAGTGACAGCTATTTTTGCTAGATCTGTTACATCTGGATCTAGATCCAAGGGATGTTTCAAGCTTGGAAATTTGTTCCGGATAAAACTTAAAAGTCTGAAGGTCCAAACTACTCAAAAAGACCTTTCACACGGTTAAAGAACCAAACCCTGGTCAATTTGATCACCAAGACCACCATTGTTTGTTGGACCAAAGTCTAACTGTTTGATATGGACCCAGGTCCGAGGGAGGTCCATACGTGCGACCAAAGCTCAATTTTAACATCTACCTTAACGATGGCCTTTTTCGATTTCTTCTCTTAACGGTAGCCTGCATTAACTTCCTGTAATGGAGTTGAACCGTTCAAAAAATGCTTTCACACTGTAAACAAAACCCAAACATGGTTCAATTTCATCCGGCCTGAGATCACCACTATTTGTCCGACCAAAATCCTGCTGTTTGACTCTGTCCTGACCAGATGAGGTTGGTGGGAAAGCGTTCCATTAAGAAAGCCCTTCTTCCTCACTATGAGTGCCAAATCCACAAAACTAAAGTAGTAGTTGAGTTGGTCAAAAAGCCAAACTGTTGGTCAACTCAAAATAATGATATTATCGATCCAGCGCTTCAGTCACCAGAAGGTCCATTTACTTTTTAATGTTGACAGCAGTTAAACCCAAAATACAGTCTTCAGTCTAAGTCCCTGTTGGTCTCTGTCCTGCGGTCTGGTCTAGTGCGTCAAAACAAGGGTTTAATGAGACCCAGTTCGCTCAGTACAGACCTGCATGTCTTTCTCTTCACAGCTCAGTGAGAGCCAGAGTGGAAGCGATGTACGCCAGGCCGCCGTGGTTTAGGGTGGAAGAGAGACTGGCAGACGGCCTCGCCAAGCAAATGAAAAACATTTGAGCCTTAAATCCACATACCTGCAATCACAGAAGGGTTCACTTTGTCCGCTACTTTTCACTTAAGTCCTGTGTCAGATATCGTTTTTTATTTTTTATCCGATCAAGTCAAAATCCCGGACTGTCACAAGTCCTTTTAGGGTGTTTCCGAGGCGGAATTTCTGAACCAAGGTTGAGGTTTTCTTTTCTGTGTTAAATATTTGTTCCGGTTTGTTTTGGTATTGAACAGTCATTTTTTCAAGTGTACTAAAAAACTTCTCATGACATTCCTTGATGATTGGCTTTTAAACCTCTCTTCCTATGTATTCACTCTCTCTTTCAACCTCACCCAAAATAAAAGTCGCTGTGTTCCTATGTGTTTTCTTCCTGTTGACTTCAGTCAGGAGGATAACTCCTCTGTTCTCCCTGGCTATAATTTCACATGCCACCCTGACATTCACACATTTCATTCATGGGCATTCTTAATTTCCTGTTATGCACCCCCTCCACCTCCCTATCGCCGCCCAGTCCTCACATCCATCAAATTCATTATTCACCAGTCTCAGTAGGGTCATCAGCCACGACAACTAGTGTCCAGACGCCAAACGGTTTACACCTGCTACTACTCCGGGCAGATACCTTTCAATCACACTCTACCTGAGTAGTGTGAGCACCAAAGACTTAGTCATGGACTACTTCTCACCGCTTAAGAGTAAATTTCTTATTATTATTATTAATATTTCTGCGGATTGGTGTCACCTGATCGGACAGGGAGGTTTTCTTCCAGACCATTTTTCCACATGTATCTAGTCTCACAGCATGTTCAGCATATATGAAAATTCAACATCATCATCAACAGAGTTTGATCAGGACTACTCTAATATCCATTTTAGCAAGAATTAACAAAACACTTTTTGCCAAAGTTACAAAAAATTTCAAAAACAATGGGAATTTGCTCAATGACCTCAATTAGTAACCATGACAACGTGGCAATCCACAGTGTCAAAAAGTAATAGTTACATATGTCTAAGTCAGACAGCAGGTTGCTGTAGCTTTCTATTAAATGTCCAATATGCCCCAAATTTCACATTTTCTACTTCTTTTGTAGTCACTGTAGTACAATACTGCTACTACTATTACTAGTATTACACATGTAGTGAAACAGTCCAGGTTCATATGGTGGCTGAAATATAATGGATTATTAAAGATTCTCTGTCTCTCCTGATTGAAATACCTCGTCTCTTCTTACCATGGCTCAATGCAAACAGGAGGGAAAGTTACTAATACTTAATAGTTATAGTATAGTAATAGTTAACACTAAAGATTTAACAGCTAAAGATCCACAGTTTCCTCAGAGGTTCGTGGAGCCCAAATTAGAGTTAAAATGTGAGGAAATAATATTTGCATTCATCACACGGACACAAGCACATCTCCAAATGAATGTCAGCCTCGCGCCGTGTTGCCTTGATGTGAAAGATGGCAAATGTTTAGCTACCTTGTTCTCCACATTTAGGTAAATAAATATACTTCTTTTGTGTTTACAAAAATTCATTTAATGCAGCTTTTCTGTGAAAAAATTCTGCTCATGCTCTGTCCTCCCTATGGAAATAGCTCCTTAAAAGTAGTTGCTTTTGGGATGATCAATGCTGACAGCACCTTTCGAGTGTCCATCCGGACCAGCTGAACCGCCCTGGGGGACCGAGGAATGGGATGGGAGCAATGATAGTTTAGTTTAGTTTAGTTTAATTTGACATGGACAAACAGTAACATTGATTCTGCAACATTTGACCTTGCACAAATCCCAGATGCTCTGCCTTTCGTATTTATAGCAAAATGTCATTTTCATCACCTTAGCCCTTAGGGTTAGAGGACTGAGTAACTCATAAGACATTAATCAGACTGATTAATGTCTGGTCACAGGGAAATAAAATAGATTAGATGGGACAGAAAATCAAAAACTGTGGAACCGATGCTCTATCTCTAACAAAACAACATCCTGGATCAAACCCCGGCCTTGCTTTTGCATAAGTAAGAATTCATTGGAAAGTATTGTTTGAAACAGAAACACATAAGGTGCATTATCACCAACCCAATGCATATATTTTGTATAATGCATATATATTTGAGCTGGATATAACTGTATACTTTGTTTTAGCAGTAAATGTAATATTCTTCTTGGACTTTTTTATCTGTTTGATGACAACTTCAAGTCAAAATCCTTGCATGTGTTCACACAAAGTTGGAAGCAAAATCATTCTTGCCACCTTGTAAACAATGTTTATTGGCCTATTTATTATTTATCTGCTGTTTGTAATTACAAAATCACACAATAACAGTTTATAGCGATAAATACGGTAGTGTTGGCCCCAAATCATCAACAAAAAATGTTGTTTTTCCTGATGACTGCAGTCTGTGAGGGGTTCTTGTCTGAATGACGAGCATCTCTAGAACTTTGTAGAGATTCAGAAGCAACGATGCCCTGCTTCTAACGCGATGCATCGCCATATGTCAGCTTCCTGAAGAATCTTAGCCCAGTCCTCACAGGCAAAGGCAATAGAATATTCCTGGGTTTACATGCTGCAGCCATCGTCTTCAAATCCCTTCAGAGATTATCTCTGGGATTCTAGTCAATTGACTTTGACTGCTGCTCCAGAATGTTCATGGTCTGCTTCTGAAACCAAGCCTTGGTGGACTTTCAGGTCTACTTTGTGTCATTGCGTTTTTGGAATGTCCAATGACGCTCAAGATTTAGTTTCCTCGTAGGTGGCGAGACGTTTTCTTCTAAGATTTCCTGACACTTGTCCATTTTACCATTACACAAAGCCTGTTGAACTAAGGGGAGAAAAAAAGATAATCTATGACAGGGATTGGAAAGATTGTGTATCTTTGGGCGCGGGGTCCTGATGTGTGTAGAAGGCAGAACATCACGACTTGCGATTTTATTTGAATACCACTGGCGTGCATGCTGCAAGTTTCCAGGGGTGAAAGACACAGAGGATCCTCAAACCAGCTCAACGTCACTGGGTCCTTCGTCCCTCCATCTCCAGACATCTCTCTGATCCATACAGGCCAAAAGTTCCAGTCACTCCACTGAACAGCATCCCAAAACTTCTGTGTCTTATTTAGATGGTTCTAAGATAATGGAGGGACTTGTGAACATCTTCAAGTTCAAACATGGAACTCTGATGTAAATTTAGACTTTAACACAATTACCTTCAGAGTCTTAAAGTGAGACTATGAAAGTTTGCTCAGTGTGAGGTAAGAATCTCTGTGTTTCTTTAATTTACTTGAACCCTATCACAGCTGTTATTGGTCGAGAGGAGGGGTAAACCCTGGATGAGTCGCCAGTTCATCACAGAGCCGACATTTCATAGAGGCAGCCGATCATTCAAGATCACATTAACTCCTACAGGAAATTAATTATCCCCAATTATCCTTGTAAAAAGCAAAAAATTATTAATCCTGCCATTAATCCTCGTACGTAATGAGGTTTGAACAATTCTGCTCCCAATTGTGGTTGATCTATCAGACTGATTCTTTAAGAACTGTTCGCTGTCTGCTGTATCTGCCGTCTGGCTGATGTCACTGATGTCACTAATTTAATCCCCTTTTAAACAATAACCTGGAAAAATACATCTGTGCGCCACATGCACAGAGATGCGGGCAGAAACGCAAGATGCCACACTAATAGCTACTTTCTTAGTAGCGTGTACGGGCTGCGTGGTTTCTTTTCCCTTAATGCATCTATGGAATATACTGGGAGGGGATTGGCAGAGTTTGCGGTGCATAATGGGAAAATAACAGTGAAGGTAAGATACCTCGTCTTTGTGCTAACGCATGCAAACGTGAACATAATGTAACGTGTGTGTAGGAATGTACAACAAAGTGCAGATACCCCCCACCCGCTCCACTGATGTCCCATCCAGCTGGTTGACCCCATCACTCCCTCGACCTCACACCACTAACCTGTTGCCCTTTCATCTTTAACCCTCTCACACACTTCACACACCTCCTGGGAGTCATACCAGAACTGGGCTAGCATAGGGAGGAGGTGGTGGTGTGGCCAGTTTCCAGGAATCCCCCTCATCTCCCTCTGCCCTCTTATCCTTCACAGATTTTCCAGTTGTCACAGCCAAACTTGGAAAAGTGTGAGTAAGGATTTCCTGTGGAAAATGATATTTTAAACATGATAATTTGGCTCCTGCCGCTGAGCTCCTGCTAGCGGAGCAGATATCAGAGATGTGGGGGAAACAGAAAAGCGCTGCGTCAACTGTCAGACAACAGATTTGTATTTTACTTCGCTTAGAGCTTTAATATAGAGGGGGCAAAGGGAGATGGATAGCAGGGGAAGTGGGAAGGTCAGGGGCAAAGGTCAATACTGTGAGGACACTGCCCATGGTCTGCTCTATAAAGGAGATATTTATGGAGCCATTAGGATGAGTGGGGTATTAGCTCACAACTCAAAGACACAATTAGGACACAATCCGATGTATGTTAGACAAGATAAAGGCTGGGAGCTCAGACCGACCCGTCATGAGAGCTAAATCAAACATGGTTTACATGGTGTGTTTGTGTGTTTGTGAGTGTTTTGAGGGAGTGGTGTTATTTAAAGCATTTCTCCTTGAAATGGCCATCCCTAATATCGAGTTATATTTAATTAATAACAAAGGACCTATACTTTTAAGTATAGGTTAATAAGGAAAACATTATAACCACTGACAGGTGAATAGTGAACAATGACTAAAATTGATTATGTAGTTTCCATGGCTACCTGACATTGGGTAGGATATTGATGTTGGAAGGAGGAAAAATAGACAACCATAAAGAATTGAGAGACTTTGACAAGGGCCAAACTGTGATGGCTGGATAACTGGGTCAGAGCATTACTCGAGCCTCAGGTCTTGTTGGGTGTTGCTGATATGCATCAGTTAGTACCTACCAAAGTTTTAGCAAGAACAACTGGTAGACCGTCGAAAGGGTCATGAGCTCCCACGGTTTATTCATGTGCATAGAGAGTGAAGGCTAGCCAATGATGTCTAATCCCTGAATGCACAAAGAAGTCCAATTCACAAACAAGTCCCATCCATGAATGCCCCAACTCATGACTTCCAGTACATAAAGGATCTGCTGCTGATGTCTTGGTGCCAGATAGCACAGCACTCCTTGAAAGCTTTTGTGGAGTCTATGCTTCATTTGGATTAGAGCTATTTTGATGGTGGTGGTGTGTGTGTGTGTGTGGGGGGGCTACATAATATTAGGAAGGTGGTTATAATCTTACGGCTGATTTGTGTATTTTTCCATTGCAAATCGCTGTCCTCCCATTCCTGCTATAAGGTCAAGATCTGAGAGTTTCGTGCCTTTGTGCCTTCAGGAATGTTCATCATCCAGTCTCACTGTGATTCACCTTATCAGATAAGCAGACGCTTAATTAAGCAGTCAGTCTCTGGGGCCAACCCAAAACACAGGGGGAGAGGCGCGTGAGGGCTGAACGTAGAGCAGAACTGCCGAAGGTGTACATTTTAGGTGTACATTTTATCCCACAGGCGCCAGAAGATGTACAGACTAATCACATCTTCCTGTAAACTATGATTACGGTTGAAAGAGTAGGTGAGTTGTGTTGATGCCGGGAAAGGCTTTGTTCGATAAACGCTGAATCTCTTATTTTTTGCTCGCCCTTCATCACGCACCTGCTTCAGAGAAACGTGCACATCACTCGGTGCACGAGAATCTGTCACCGTTGTGATAAGTGAGATATTTATCATCCATAGCAATGTTCTGAATGCTTGTTCACATTCCTGACCTCGACTCGCATTCAAGCACTATGATAATTGATGGAGCAGGTTGAAAAACCGTCCACACAGTTGCAGAACAATCCAGCCAAAAACAGACAGATGGGTGCATTGATGAATAGATTTTGCTGGTAAATGTTACGCAGGTTATTCTTGTGCTGAACTGCAAACCTATCACTCAGATATTTGAGACTTACTCACTTCCAAAATGGAGGAGAAGGAAAATATTCAGAGGGGCTCAAACATTTGACATCATTAGTCTTATAAAGAAGAATCTCTGGCCTTACAATAAGAATGACTATTAGCCAATGGGAGGCAATCAAGAGTGTATCAATCAATCTTTATATCAATATATATATCTTTATATATATCAATTTATATAGCGCCAATTCACAATAACAGTTGTCTCAAGGTGGTTTCCAGAAAGAGCAGATCTAGACCAAACTCTTTATATAATTATCTACAGGATCCAACAAATTCCTCCTTGAGCAGCACTTGGAGACAGTGGCGAGAAAAAGCTGCCCTTTAACGGGCAGAAACTTCGAGCAGATCCAAGACTCAGGGTGGACGGCCTACTGCCATGACCGGTCGGGTTTGAAAAAAAGAGACAGAGAGAGAGTGAGAGAGAGAAAGAGAGAGACACAGGTGAGGAGAGATACAGACGGGGGAAAAGCAGCAAAGAAATCAGCTATAATCTACTTTCTCCAACCGCTCCATGGTCGGGCCGCGGCAGCAACAGGTTGATAATAACATTAATATTAATGTAACATATAGTGATAGTTTATGGGGAAATACTACACAATAATAATAATAATGATAACAACAATAATCATCATCATGAGCATCTTGTGATCAGTGGACATCGAGCAGATCCACAGCAGCAGATGCAATCACCAACCATGTGACCTTACAGGGCGAGAAAACACAAAGACTCCAGGGAAGAAGTCAAGTTAGTAACATGCATTAATCCATTTAACATGAATTAATCCAGTAACATGAATTAATCCAGTAACATGTATTAATCCAGTAACATGCATTAATCCAGTAACATGCATTAAAGTGAGTGGGCTGTATAAAGATGGACAGTGAGAGAGGAAGAGAGAAAAGCTCAGTGCATCATGGGAGATCCCCTAGCAGTCTAAACCTATAGCAGCATAGCTAAGAGCTAGCTTATGCCAGCCTTAATTATAAACTTTATCATAAAGGAAAGTTTTAAGCCTACTTTTAAATGTAGAGAGGGTCTCTGCCCCCTGCATGCTGGGAGCGCAGAGTTCTGATTGGACAATATGGAACTATGAGCTCCTTCAGATACGTTGGTGCCCGACCGTTAAGGGCTTTGTAAGTGAGCAGAAGGATTTTCAGCAGCGTTCTGGATCAACTGGAGGGGCTTCAGAGACTTATTGGGACTACCTGCTAGTAGGGCATTACAGTAAACCAGCCTGGAAGTAATAAATGCATGAAATATAGAAATATTACGCAGATGAAAAAAGGCAGTCCTAGAAATAGTCCTCCATAGTTTTATGTGGGAGTCAAAGGTCATATCCTGTGGGAGTCAAAGGTCATATCCTGTGGGAGTCAAAGGTCATATCCTGATCAAACATAACTCCCAGGTTCTTCACAGTGGTGCTGGAGGCCAAGGTCATACCATCCAGAGTAGATATATCATCAGAGAAATTGTTTCTAAGGTGTTTGGCTCCCAACACAATAACTTCAGTTTTATCTGAATTTAATAATAAAAAGTTGCAGGTCATCCAAGTCTTAATGTCTTTGAGACACGACTCTAAATTGGATAAGTGACTAGATTCACCTGGTTTCATTGATAAGTACAATTGTGTGTCATCAGCATAACAGTGAATGTTTATGGAGGGTTTCCTGATAATGTTGCCTAAAGGAAGCATATATAATGTGAATAATATTGGCCCAAGCACAGATCCCTGGGGAACTCCGTGGGTAACTTTACTATGCTTGGAGGATTCATTGTTAACAGATACAAACTGAGAGCTGTCACACAAATAGGACTTGGATAAATTTAATGCAGTGTCTTAGAGGCCAATTAAGTTTTCAAGTCTTTATATTAGAATTTGGTGGTCAATAGTATCAAATGCAGCACTAAGATCCAACAAGACCAGAACAGAGGCCAGTCCCTCATCAGAGGCCATTAAAAGGTCATTCGTAACTTTGACCAGTGCTGTTTCTGTACTATGGTGAACTCTAAAACCTGATTGGAAATCCTCAAATAAACTATTGTTACGCAGAAAATCACACAATTGTTCGGCCACCACTTTCTCTAAGATTTTTGAGAGGAAGGGAAGGTTAGATATCGGCCTAGAGTCGGCTTTTTAAGCAGCGGTTTGATTATGGCTATTTTAAAGGACTTTGGTACGTAGCCTGAATTTAAAAACAGATGATTTCTAATAGACAGTTGCTGACTAATGGTAAACTAGTATGTAATGGTAGACTAGTTGGGATAGGGTCTAGGAGACAGGTTGTTGTTTTGGATAAGGAAATAAGGGAAGTTAATTTTTCCAGATCAATGGGAATAAAGCGGTCTAGATCTGCTCCAGGTCTATCTGTTGTTTCAAAGCACATAGTCCTGGGGTGTAAACTTGAGCCAATTGAAGGCGGAGGTTATGGATCTTGTCCCTAAAACTTATAATTTTGTCATTAAAGAAACTCATGAAGTCATCGCTACTAAGGGTTCTAGGAATACGGAGCTCATCAGAACTCTGACCGTCAGTCAGCCTGGCTACAGTGCTGAACAAAAACCTGGGGTTGTTTTTATTTTCCTCTATCAGTACAGAGTAATAGGTCGCTCTGGCGCTGCGGACGGCTCTCTTATATATTTTGATGCTATCTTTCCAGGCTAATCGGACTCAACAAGTTTAGTGTGTCGCCATTTTCTTTCTAGTTTTAGTGTTGTTTGTTTGAGGTTTCGAGTCGGGTTGTTAAACCGTGGAGCTGCTCTCCTCTGTTTCACACTCTTCTTTTTTAGGGGGGCGATAGTGTCCAGAGTTAATCTCAGTGAGCTTGCAGCCCTATCGACGAAATAATCAATTTGCCCAGGACTAACGTTAGAGTCAGATTCTTTGAGACATGCAACTGAACTCAGGGCTGATGGAATAGATTCTTTAAATTTGATTCCAGCTTCTTCGGATATATTTCTAACGTAGAAAGATTTTTCTATTGGCGAGTGATTTAGCATTACAAATTCAAAAGTTATCAAACAGTGGTCCGATAGCAGAGGATTCTGTGGATTAACTACTAGTTTTTCAATATCAATGCCGTAAATCAGGACTAAATCCACGGTGTGATTAAAACAGTATGTATGAAGAGAAACTTTACCCAAAAAGTGAGTGTTGATCCTAGATTACCTTAAAATGTCTTTACAGAGTGTTCTAAAAAATATAAGAACTTGCATCAAACCTCATTAATTACCATTTTACAATAGGACTACCCTAATAAAGTGACTATAACCTGTTTATGATTATGTTGTTGATTAGGTTGCGAACACTATGTAAATAATTAAATAATTATTAATGATAAATGGACTGTACTTATAGAGCGCTTTTCTAGTCTGCTCGACAACTCAAAGCGCTTTTACAACACGAGTCAGCATTCATCCATTCACATAAACATTCATATGGTGATGATAGAGGCTCCCATGTAAGGTGCCAACTGCTTATCAGGAGCAGTAATCATTCGCACCATCATCCACACACCAATGGAAGAGCCATCGGGAGCAACCTGAGGTTCAGTATCTTGCTAAAGGACACTTTGATATGTAGACCACAGTGGCTGGGATTTGAACCACTGACCTTCAGATAACTGGACGACTGCTCTACCAACTGAGCCACTGTCGCTGACTTGATTTCTGTCATTAGACAAAAGTACAGCTCAATTATCACAGACAGATTCTGCCGTACCTAAATGCCACATCCGTGTGGCTGGAAAGAGACTGAGTCGTTTATTATAGGCCATGTAATATTTTAAGATATGGAACATGTTGTTTTGTTCAGGGGATTGTTTCACATCATGGACCACAAGTTTAAAGAAATCCAACTCATCTCTGATGATTTAATGTTTTTTCCAGTGTCCTGCAAACATAAATTAGGATAATGCTCAAATCAGTGGTTTTAAATGTCTGCAGGATTTTCTCCTTTAAACTTGCTGCAAGTCCATGCATGCGACTCAACACACTTGCAGCTCCAGCGTCTGTCCGTCCACACTGCATAATGAGTAAAATGTAGCAGAGGAGAAGGTCATTTAAACTTAGCTCATTGTCATTTTAACCTGACGCCTACGGACTCTCACCTGATCACGTGACCTCATGATTATGATTATGAATTATAATAAACTGTACCCATCTCTAATGTGAACGTGAAATGTGCGCCCAATGGTACATTTCTTCATGTGCCACCCGGCTCACTAACAACAGACTGCAGAACCTGTGGGCCCTGAACGTAGCAGACAAAACCTACTTTTGAACTTCTCTGTGTCCCGACTCAGCCTCAGTTCTGAACTATGATGGATCACGAGGTAACATGATCAGATTTCATGATCAGGACAATTCACCATTTTATGGTAAACATATATATTATATTATTATATTATGAATTTTACCGTTTGTGATTTTCGTTGTTTCCGGGGTTACAGGTTTCTGTCAGTGGGATTTGCCTCAAATGGCGGTTTCAGAAGTTTTTCACGATGCTCTATGAACACATACACTCTGTTGGGGAGAGGATATGATTCTGCTAAACTTTAAGATTTTTCTAAGAAGGTTAGGTATTTGTTTATTTGTTATTTGAAATGTCACTTTTTTCTCAAAGACAACTTTGGTCTGTTTTCCATGGCTGTGGATCTGGATTGTTTTTGTCCTCGTACGTATGTATTTTTTTTTTACATTCAAGATTCAAGATTTTTATTTGTCAATTTTGCTATAAGTGCAGGACATACAGAAAATTTTTATTCCGTTTCTCTCTCTCCTTAAGAAATAAAAATATATATAAAATACCACTGAGAAATGAAATGTAATAAGATAAAAAAAAAAAAATGAAATACGATAAAATACTATGAATATATATAAATGTAAACAAATACCTAAATCGACCTATGTACAACAGTGGCAGTAATGCAGTGGAAATACTACATAGTGCAACATATGAGAAAAGTTATTGTAGCTGAATGAGGTCAGGTTTTATTTCTAGAACTGTTACAGGCTTTCCCATAAATACTCAGCTACCAGTTTAAACACTAATTTAAGTATTTAGTGAGGCCATGTTTTAACTACAGCGAGGCAATAAAAAACAACAACACAAGCCATAAAGAGAGACTTATGTAAGTTAAAGAACATGTCGTCTCAGCCCAGGCATTTACGGCCTCGACAGCATCCTTATCCTCCCTGATGACTGCAAAAATGCATGTCAGCATAGTCCTCATACAAACCTCTCCTCAGGGGTGTCCTCAGTGTCCCTGCTCTTACTGGGGAGATTCAGTAAGAGCAGGTGCAATCACAACACTACCTGCAGCACATTCTGTTCTCTTGTTTGTCAGGCTGATGGATGATGTTCCACCACAGGCTCATAGCACAACACCGACAGGTGAACCGACAAAGTGTTGAATAGTGTATTTTGAATGTTTGGGTCATAAAAAATAAATAAATCAGATAATAAAACTAGTGCAAACTTGTGCAGAGGTATGATCATTCAACATGAAGTACTAAATACACAGCTTATATGTTAGGCTTCAGGATAAATAGTCGGCTAAAACTCAGGGATGGTTCAAATGCAGAGAACTGTTTTAACATGGAGATCTGTTTTAACATGGTTATAAGCAGGACTCTTGTCAGGGGGTCTGACTTGTTCTATATATATAAAGGCTTTATGTTATACAAGAGAACAGGACAGAATGCTTACATTCGTTGTCTGGAGCTGTTCAGGATCAAAAGGGGGGTGGGGCCTAACCCAGCAGACATAGGGCGAGAGGCCCTGGATGAGTCATTAATTCATCACAGGGCTGACAGATAGAGACAAGGAACCATTCCAACTCACTTTCACACACATGCAGTTTAGAGTCACCAATTCAGCTTTTTATGGACTGCTGGAGGAAGCCGGACAGATTACAAATAAACACGGGGAGAACTACAACACAGAAAGGCCCCAGGTTTCAAAGCAGAATTGAAACCAGAACCTCACAATTTTACTACTCCAATGCATTCCAATTCCTGTTGATTCCTTATCTAACAAAAATAGTAAAAAATCAACTGAACTTATGAACTTTAAAATGAACACTGGCACCAATCTAAATCCCATTGATGGTTAAATGATTTGTGTTAGGAAACACAGCTGAGGTTTAACCAAGCATCGGGGAACCGGTACACTGTAAAGAATTAAAACATATTAATACATTACTAAACATACATTACTTAATAAATAGATTAAATTATGTATTTTTTGAATATAACTTATCAATTTAAGTTTTAAATACTGTTACTAGTTGAAGTAATTTTTTGAGAAACAATGTTCTTTTTACAGGGTAATAACAGCATGTCCCGCCAAGTTATGACCATCATACATATGAAAACTAGACCATGTATCATGATTCAAAATATTTCACCTTTTTATTTCATTCATTCAAGAGTAAAAGCATTACTCGGATTGAATATTAAATATTAGGTTTTTCCAAAGTAAAAAAAGAAAATAGCGTAAAAAAGTTTTTTTTTTAAATGCTTTATGGCCTTAATGTTTTCACTTTGTGTCGATGCAGTTTTTTCTTTTAAGATATAGGAAAAGGACATTCTCATCCTCTGCTCCATTTTACTCACTGCGTACCGTGGACAGAGAAGATGGAGCACCAAGAATGTCGGGTCACATGAATGGACATGGCAGCTTTAAAAGGGAAAATCATGCAGTCATTTCCGTCCACTGATTTCAGCTTTTGTCTGAATTTGTGTCTGCTGTACACTAGAAAAAATACAAAATCCTCAGAGATGAGTTGGACTTCATTCAACAGGTGGTCCATGATATGAAGCAATCCCCTTAAACAAAAAACCCCGGTCCATAACTCAAAATGTTAAAGGGTCGATAATGACTGACTCACTCCCTGTCCAAGTGTTCAGGTGCAGAGAGACCTGTCAGAAATAACTATGCTGTATTTCCTCTCTAATGACAGGAGAAAAACACATTTTTATGGCCTGCATCTCTGTTGATGTTTTTTTTCTCCCGCTGAAAAGCGGTCAAAGATCCTCCAGGCTGTAAACACTACATTACAGATGCACAGAAGGCTTTTAGTCAAAGTTTTAAACAACCAAATACTTCAAAGTGTTTGGATAAATGATCAGGTGAACCTAAAGGCAGCACGCAGTCCCAGTGCAGACTCAAATCTGCACCCTCCTTCTTTTTCTGTGTACTCCAGGCTCACACCTTAACTTGAACAGCATGGAGCTTGGCATCATGTAGGATTTATGTTCACTGACTGTCAGCAGGTCTAAGTTTTGTAAGTGTTCTCTGGTTAGTTTTTTACACCTCTCCTGTCAGGCCCTGAGCTGACACATGAATATTTGGTTTTATTGACTCCAGAAGGGAAGAGTATCGTAAAGCATGAGCTACAAAGTAAGCATGCAGTCTGCTCGGATGCCTGAGCAGGGATTCCTTAAAGATGGGAGAGTGTGCTGAACGCTAGAGAGCCGTAAAGTCCTCCTTCAGGTGTTCCGTCACTCTGACAGCAGGGAGACGATGATCCCTGCTCCAGTTTCATCAGGGTTCAAACCCCCAAAAAATGACAGTCTTCCTCTGCACAACAAAGAGATGCTGAACGGTTCTCCAAAAATTTAATTCCACTTCATCACAATGTCTCGTTATTTTAATAAAAGCTCATAGAATAAATAAAAGCCCAAATATTTACTGAAGGTTTGGCATTAGAAGAACGGCACAACAACATACAGACCAGAAGATACAGACTTTTTTGATTGGGACAAAATAATAAGAATAAGTTCACAAAAATTTCAGATACTTAAACCATCCAACCATCAATCCAACCGTCAATCCATCCATCCATCCATCCATCACCAATCCATCCATCCATCATCCGTCCATCACCCATCCAACCATCCATCCATCATCCATCATCAATCAATCCGTTAATCCTTCCATCCAACCCTCTATCAGTCTGTCCATCCATCAGTCCATCTAATAACAAACGTGTTCTGTGGGACAGCTCTAAATGTGTGCACTACTTTACTCTTTTGTTTATTTGTTTAGATAATCTAACTGAAGTTGATTCTGTCACTCGCACCAGGATGAGGGAGAAAACATCAGTTGCAGCGTTGGATTGCAGCGTCTGCTTCTTAGGAGCCAGCAGAGAAAAATAAAACCTTTTCCTAATAAAAATCATAATAAAAACAGGGAAGCGGAGAGACGGCCAATCCTTGTGGCATTCCAGGCCATCGTGAACTCTCCTGGAAAACAGAGCGAGTCGTCCGCTTTGCCGGCTGGCATGCGTCACAGCAGCTGAGGCTCAGACTCAGGGGTACGTCTGGGGAGGAAACTCAACCGACTTCATTCTCGGCGGAGCGGCTGTATTTGAGATTGCCTATGACGGGGACTCCCTTCAGAAAGTACAACCAGATGGCAGCTTTGTCTCGCTCCGTTTGAAGTGTCCCGTGTCTGAGTGTGTGCGTGTGACAGAATGTGTAACCCCGGGCGTTGTCATCCAGAAACACATGAATATTATTTTCTCAGACCAAAGGAGTCTGTTTTACTGGGATTGTGGGAGCAGACTAGAGGGTGGAGGCCAGAGACGGGCTGGAATCTGCTGAGCTCCTGCTGAAAACAATTAGTTTTTCGAGTTTAAAAGCCGTCTCAGGGATATTATGGAATCATCATCTATGCCGCAGCTAAAGATGATGATTGTCCGCCGGTGCCGGTTTTGCCTTTGCAGATCCTTCGTATTAACGCGATAACTCAAAAAACTGTTTCATCAAATCATTTTCGAATTTTGAACCAACATAGACCTTAGTGTGAAGAAGAGCTGGATTGATTTTGAAAAAAGGTGAGCTGTATATTTCCACCACTAGTGGGACCTTTTTCTCCACGAGTTTTCAGATGTTGGAATTTTGGCCCACTCTTCTTTGCAGACCTGCTTCTTTGAGGTCTATGTTCTTTTCGGTCAGCAGTGGCTTTCTCCTCGCCACTCTACCATAATGCCATTTCAGACCAGTGTCTTTAGAACAGTGGAGCCATGACCTCTGACCTTTACTGAGGTGAGAGAGGCCTGCGGTTCATTGGACGATGCACTGTAACACAGCTTACTAGCACCGCTCCACAGTGATTATAGGAACAATCTTCATCTCCTGTAGTCATTGGATCCATGCATATAAATTCAGATCAGATTCAATTTCTGCAAAGATGCAGAAAAGTTAGTTCATGCATTTCTTACTTCCAGGCTGGATTACTGTAATGCCCTCCTAGCATGCGGTCCCAATAAGTCTCTGAAGCCCCGCCAGTTGATTATAAAACTCTGCCGCACGTGAGCTGTTTCCATTCAAAATCCTTCTTCTGAAGTACAAAGCCCTTAACGGTCAGGCACCAACGTATCGGGAAGAGCTCATAGTTCCATATTGTCCAACCAGCAGGGTTACTTGTAGTCCCTAGTGTCTCCAGAAATAGAATGGGAACCAGAGCCCTAAATTATCAGGCTTCTTCTGTCTTGTGACTGGATTAAATGCATGTTACTAACTTAATAATAATAATAATAATACATTTAATTTATAATGCACTTTACATTTGGATCAAATCTCAAAGTGCTAAACTTGATGCGTAAACTTGACTTCTTCCCTGGAGCCTTTGTACTTTGTCACCCTGTAAGGTCACGTGGTTGGTGATTGCATCTGCTGCTGTGGACCTGCTCGATGTCCACTGATCACAAGACGATCATTATGATGATTACTATTGTTATTATTTTTATTGTATAGTATTTTCCCATAACCTATTGCTACCCGTTATATTACTATTATTGTTATTATCAACCTGGGATCCTAGCCTCCCAACCCTGGAGAAGCGGAAGAAAGTGGATTAGTATAATTGATATCATTGCTTCTCTCGCGCTTTCTGGAAAGAACCTTAAGACAACTGTTGTTCTGAATTGGCGCTATATAAATAAAGATTGATTGATTTGATTGTGAAACTCAATAATTTATCCAGGTGAAAATTCTATAAACGGGACTGATATGACAAATGGTTGACTGAAAGTCAAGAGCGGACTGATGATCTTTGACACCAAATAAGGATTCTGACTCACTTCATTGGTAAAGTTGTGTTTAAATCCCTTCTCCGGTTCACTGAGCAAGCATTCATTCTCTCTTCCTTGCATTCCTTCTCAGTGGTTTCAGTTCTGGCGGGGCGTTTGACAGAACTACAACAGCTGCTGTGTCAGATACTTCCGTTCATGGAGATTAGCCCGTCTTCAAAGTGTTCCACTCTTTATTCGGGGCTCTCTGCGGCGGAGAGGTGGAATAATCTAATCCTTCAGGTCACGGCAAAGCTTCATGCTTCATGTCAGACGTGAAAAATCAAATGTGACGCTTGAAAAACCTCTCACAGGTTCCTGACGATTAGGAGACATAAAAGATAGAAGGCAATAGACAAGCAACAAAGAGAACAGACACAAAAGAGACACAGAACTGAAATAGACTTTAACTTAAGAGGCAGTGCGGTATTCTGACAGCCGACAGGAAATATGTCACGGATGAGAGATGGCGGGGAGTGGGAGAGGAGATCCATGAAGGGATGGACTGAGTCCTTGGTCCAGATCTGTGTAGTTCTGACATTGACAAATGAGTTTCATCTGGATAATTAACGGTCCTTCCAACATCCAACAAGCACATCAGTCTGTGGCATAGCCTCCATTCCTCTGGTGAGCCTGGAGGAGTGGGTGATGAGTTTGATAAGACGTCCAACCTTCAGACTCACTTTAAAATCTTTTTTTCCCCCTGGAGAGCCCAAAACAATAAGACTTGTAGAAAAATCCAGATATTAAAACACCACTCTCGCGCTCTAGCTAACTACTAGCATGACTAATTTATATGTAAAGGTTGGTGACATGGTTTTAACCAGTTCTGCACATTGTTTATTTAAAATTAAGCCTCACCTGAATTACAAACCCTGAATTAACTTCAAATATATTGTGGGATAGGACTGGGACAACCCTATTTGGCAAAGTTGGATACCCAAAATGTACCCAAAAGGGGATTTTGACTCCAGAGAGGAATTTTGGGTGCAAAATATCACCTATGTCCACTAGGGGGAGCGATATACACATACTACAACCTTTAGTTGTGACATGAAACATGGGTTTTTATCCAAATCTAGCATTGTGCTCAGTAAAAAAAAAGGTCAAATATGAGCCTTTAGGTGAGAACATGGTTTTTTTTCTAGCTACAATGAGATACAGATACAGATCCAGATCCAGAGTAATGTCTGCAGTAAAGCTTACATTGTTTGTAAAGTAAAACTCACTCACTGCTTTCTTTTTCTTTTCACTGCTGTACTACTGATGGATTTTGGAGTAAACTGTTCATCTTTTGGACTTTAGGGTAACACCTAATAGTCTCAAGTCTTCAACAGTGTCAAGGTCAGGTACTTTATTTTCTCAATGAGGGATGATAAATTAGGTTTTGTCCGTGAATGCATGCATGTGGTGCTTTATAAAACACACAGAATATAATGATACAAGAATTGACATCAACAGTTGTTATCATCAATTAAACCATTTTCTCTATTTTTAATAAAATTTAAATAAATAAATAAAGGGAATTCAATAAAGTAATTATAAAAATTATAAATGTTTTCATAATTTCATCGCATTTTTTAAATAGGTCTGAAGAAATCAAGACTAAAGATTTTAATTCAAGGATTTGATCTCTTGTTGAATGAACGACTGTATTGACAATTTTTCAAAAATGATGATTGCCAGAATCTCCACCCAGAGCCGGAGGTCCCCCGTTGTGAAGAGCTGGTGCAAAAGGTCGGAAATGTTTTCTCTACTTTGTCAGTAGATCCTGTTATAAGTGCAAATGTCTTCATATTAATGAGCCTGGAGTCCATGGCAACCCATTTGGCGATAATGTTGGTTAGTCTAGTCATCCAACTGATGGTTGGTGTGATACGAAACACGACCCGGTTCTGCCCCAGTGCTGGCATTTCTGCTAACATCACGGAACAACGGTCAGTCAAGGGCACAGTATGTTGACAATGTTTTTCTTTTTTTCTATTCGGGAATCCCCTCGCTGTGAGTAAGTGCAGCTGGGCCCACTGTGGGACACACATCAATTAGCCATAACATTAAAACTACTGACAGCAGATTAGTATTATCAGTATCCTGCATACATTTGGGAGATTTTCATGTTGAAAATGGAAGATTTATCAATCAATCAATCAAACTTTATTCAGATAACACTTACCATACGTAAAAAAGTAACACAAAGTGCTTTAAACTGTTAAAGCAATTTTTCCTTAGCCCCACATCCCCCATCACCGTCATTGACACACAAAGCAAAAACAGACCACACTGTGGAGCAAAGCAGAAACTATAAAAACAGGATACATATTTAAAAAATATTTGTTATAATCTCAAGTATTTTCAATTCAAGTTTCACAGAATGAATGAGAAGATGTGGTGACACTTTAGAGTTATTGTGTTTTGTTGGAATGACAGCTCATCACTGCAGAGTGACCACACAACTGGATTTAACTTCCATGTGGAAGCTTATGGAAATTAAATTTACTGTTCATCACAGAGTTTCAGATTAATTCTAGCACAAGGTTAACTCTAGTACGATGCATAAAAATGTAACATATATGTTTCTTATTGTACACTGTCCTTTCCAAACAAATAAATGAATAAATGAAATGAAATGAAAGAAGACACACGTCTTCTTGATGTGTGAGGATGTCTCCTCACACATCATGTCCTTCAGTGGAAATTCTGTGCCAGAAGAAATTGGGGTAAAACTTGTTGATTTCATTATTTTACATGAAACTTAATATTTTCTGCTTTTTTTAATTGACTTCCTTACCATTAACATGGTGAAAGTTTGAAAGCCGACTATCTCATTGTTAGGAACATATAATCCCTATGGCATCACAGCTTTACCTCCGGAGGTCAGAAACTGTGGGGATTAGTGTTTGGACCCACTATCTCTCCTCTTATCTCCATCCTGACAAAAAACATATGGGTATTGGCATGTTTACTATAACCACCCTCCCCAGCCTCATTGTTGATGTCTGAGCCTCACTCTCTGAGCGCAGAGCCTCACATCTGCAGCCCATTTCAGGGTGGTGATTTTCAGGCTACAGTGTCTGATGGGGGAGCGTAGCATTGGACCATCACAGCATCCAGCACTGTGTTTATCTCTGATCTCAAACAAAAGCTTCCCAGTTCCTGTCTGCACTGTGCCTTAAATTCACAATCTACTCTCCCAATCTGCTCTCTAACTGCCAAGATGTGATTCCCCTTCTGTTTACTGCGTAGAGAGGAAGATCTGCTGATGGGACTGAGAGCTGTGTTTCCTGACAGATGAAGTTAATCACCAGATTAATTAGCCACATGCTGGAGGGTGACCGCAGTGAACAGAGCCCGTTTCTCTCTGGCCTCTGGGCCTGAACTCCTGCTGATTGGAAACTGTTTGTTTTTTGACTCACCAACACTTCATTTAAATGACAATGATTTCTTTATCCATGGCACACCCTAGTGGTGAGTCGGTGCAACTGGTGCTCAGTATTGTACATATAACGACTAGCCACACGATTCTAACCACTTCCAGGTGAAGTCAGAATATTATTCATTATCTGGTGACCATGGTTACCTGTCAGTGGGTGGAATATATTTGACGGAAAGAAACATTTTGTCTTAAAGTTGATATTGGAAGCAGCAACAATGAACATGCATAAGGATCTGAGCGAGATGATTGAGCCAGAGCATCTCTTGAGCTACAGGTCCTGATGGGTCTTCTTGGTTTTTAGTGGTTAGTACCTACCATACAGGTCCATTGAAGGACAACCAGTCAACTAAAGACAAGGTCATGGGTGCCCAAGATTCACTGATGGACATGGGTAGTGAGGTGTCCCAGCTGTATTAAGATGGAGACTAATGAAAGTTGGTGGCAAAAATAAAGTGAATTAATGGCAAAAAAAATAGATCAACAAAGTTACGTCAACCAGAAATTATAGCATAATATAACTACAAGCTGTCCCTTGGTGTACGGGTCTTCTGTGGGAGACAAACTAGCCTGTGTTGTCTGTCCAGCAGAGGAGCTACTGTAGCACAATAAAAAAGAAAAAAAAGTTATTGCTGGTTCTGATAGAAAGTTGTGAGAACACACAATGACATCACAGAGCTGTTCTGGTGGTGAAAGGGATTTACACAATAGGCAGACGGTTTTAATGAAATGGCTTATAAGTTTATGTACCGGTTCAAAAGGACAGAAGAATAACATTTGCAAAAATGTCCATTTTATTCCACAATTTGCTTCACAGTCCTTTCCTATGTTTCATGGGTAGGTTCCCTTCAGATGTTCACCCTTCCTCGTGGGAATATGGGTGAATTGGTGACTTTACATTGCCCATTAAGGTTTTCTAGTAGAAAACCATTTAATTGCCCTTTTGTGTCGATGTGAAAAGTACATGATTTACAGAGAAATCTAAAACGTGGCCCTATATACTCTCTTTGGCGGGGCATAAGGACTGATGGAGAAAATGTGATTTCAGGCTCATAAAAAATCTCCTGGTAAGGCTTCAAAGTCAGGTGACCCATTCCTTTACGGGCCAGATTCCCTTGTAAATCAACCAAAATTAATTTGGGGCCCATTCTTGGTAAGTCTGCAAGAATGGTGTTGTGTGCGTCCAGACTAAAGCTGATCGTAAATGTCATGCAGATAATCAAACACTAGTATAAAGTCGTATAACTTAGTGATAGAAAGCATGACTTCATGTAAAATTAGTGTTGGACAAGATGGTGGGTTTACTTTCCAAGAGTTAAAGCTGCGAGTATTATTTTACATTAATGGATCTACAATGTAATGTGAATGGAGCAGTGGAAGGGAAGCAGCTCTGGAAGCTAACAATTACTTCACAGTGGAAGAAGGTGCTCAACAGAACCTGGATAAGAGGTGATAAGGGGCAGTCAATCTTCATAGATGGTTAAGACTCTTACCGAGCATATTTCCTCTTATTCATTTCTGACTATTTATTTTTTTCATAGAGGTGGATATAGTACATTGGCTTCCTGTAACTGTAACTAATCTCTACGTACCAAACGTAAAACAAACCTGTAAGTGACAAGTTGGTGGTCTGGCCCCCCTCGGCATGAAGGTTCTTGGTTCAAATCCAACTCTGGCCTCTGTGTGGAGTTTGCATGTCCTCCCTGTGTTTGTCTCCAGGTACTCTGGTTCGGTGAATTGGTTACTTTACATTGAATGAGAGTAAGAGTAGATGTTTGTTAAGAACTGGCAACTTGTTCAGGCTGAGCCCCGTCTCTGACCTAATGTCAGCTGGGATAGGCTTACAGTACCTCTGCACCGATAACAGTATTTACAGCCACAGAAAATGAATTAAGATTTACTATATTTCAGGTTTTGTATTCATGGTAAAAAGTTGACCTTAGGCTCATTCTGTGAAAGTGTTTTTCCCAAATGAGGATCTCTGGGGTAAAATCAACAGCTCAATATTTTTTCTAAAAACTTTACATAAACATATCCTGTGTATAAAGTCCTTTGAATATTAGGACTTTTAATAATTTTATTACATCATCATATTTTTCTTGGATATAGAGTTATTAATTACCATTGAAGCCTCAAAGCTAATCTGGGTTTACATAAATCTACCTGGAGAGTTGAGCTGAAGGGTTTTTGTCTCTGTGCTGGAGGTTGTTTGGTTCGTACGTTCATATGATGAACTGGTGAATTGTCCAGGGTGTAGCCTTCTCACACAATGTCAGCTGGGATAGGTTGCGGACCTTCGCAGAAATGCTTTCTGATGCATGTCTGGTGCTTGTGCCACACCAATCAGAGGCTGTTTTGTCAGGATGAAGCCTCTACAATATGATGGATATCTCCTGGTTTGCTTGTACAGACTGGCGGACGGACAGAAACAACCCCCTGCGACGACATACAACCCAGCATTCATTTCACTCGGATGGCAGGAGATGAAAAGACACCAAAATGTCCTCTATGTGAAAGTCCAAAACAGGAGACAAAAGAAATTTCAACAGTACCTTTTATTCAATAAATTAACATTTAAGTGAGCTTATCAGTCGAAATTGGTGTTTACAACATCAGAGCCGATTGGACCTGATTCTTAAAGGGAGTTAATTCCCTGAATTCTCCCTTTAAGAATCCAACTAAGACATCAAACAGAGCTAAAACACAAACCCAACACCCTTCTGTCCTACATTCTGGAGAATTTCTCCTCTTAGATAGCACTTCATTCCCTGCGTGCTCGAGACTCCTCTACTCCGCTTTTTACAGTCGCTTCTGCTGACTTACAAACTGCTTGAAGCCATCGTGTTTTCTAGTGGTTATTTTAGGCCGCAAGCAGAGACCTCGTCTGTACCAGGGTCAGACGTTTTAATGGTCTTAAATGGAGCTCTCCTTGGGAAGATGGAGAGTTCTGTGCCCCAACCTTATTTACAGTTCCAAATCACAATGAAACAGACCACATTTTTGCAGCATGAAAACCAGTCATAGCATCTTTCAATAATAATGAAGATCAATTTGCAGGGATTCATATTTTGATTAAACAAACTGCACAGCGTGGCATGTTTATGGAGTGCATGCAGACGGGCTCCACATTCAGGCCAGCATTGTGAGGCCTGGGCACGATTAGAGCAGGAGCCAACAGGAGAGGTGAATTGAGAGATTTGGATAAGAGTCTGAAGGAATAAAATATCGCTTTTGAATGCTTTTTACAGGTCTGTCGGAAAGCAGTAAACACGTAGGTGCAGACCTCCATTAAAGCTGACAGGTGGCCTCAAGCTGAAAAAGCTAGGTTTAACCAGCGGCAGAACCAGGCATCAACAAAGAGTTTGTGAACTTAAAACACCTAAAAGTCCAGGAGGGTGAAGTCATTAAACTACACGTGGACCGTGTTTTATGTTTTTTGTTTTATGTTGAAAGGGGGAAAGGCGAGAGAGAGAGAAAACCTCACCTTTTTATGGATGCATGATTTGTTCACTACTGTTTTATTGTGCTTCAGAGTAAAGGTACAACAGTTCAGCCAAAAAAAACGAATACTGCAATGTTACCTGTTCACCACCATGCTGATAGAGAGGCGAGTGAAGTCCACATAAGACTTCTGGAGTTTCACCTCAAAGTAGTGTAGAATCATGCTCTGAAACAACTACAGAAACCTCATTGTACAATGTGGAAAAATACCAAAAACAACTAAAATGACTCGAACAACTTTGGAAATAAAGTAAGAGGCATCAGATTGAGATGTTTTGGTTTCATCATCTATGACGGCATCAAGTGAGGAGGTATCTTATGCTAGATATATTTATTTAGTTATGTATTCTGTAAAACATAATATATATTGTATATTCTGTTTAAGATAATTATTATAATTATTGTCTTAGCCTCATTGCTAACAGTGCTGCACATGCTAGTACAGGTTTGCCCAGTCAAGGCTACAGTACTAACATGGAGGAGTCTATGGAATGGGACCCATACCCTCTGGAGATATGAAGGACTCATTCCGATTATTCACTAACCAAAACATAGTTATGAATGTTATTACAATTATACAAAGAGTTACCCTGAAATTTTACACAGCGCACCTTTAAAGGCTGACTGGACATTCCTCGAGAAGACAAGGGCAGTGAGAGGCTAGAATTAAATTAAATCCTGCTACACCTATAACCCAGCTCTTACACTCCTTTAGTTGTAATAACATTGTTATCTTCACAGCGAGATCATGAGCGCTGCTTACTCCAATATTCAACTGGTTTCAACACAAACCAACACAGCTCAAATGACAGAAACTGAGATTTCAATTTGGAGTGATCCAGGACAGGAGAAAGGCCTAAAGGACAATATCAGTGTTTTTTGCATGTGTGTGTGTTCACCTCATTCACTACAAAGTGCCATATAAATATTTCACCGATTTCAATTCACTTTGAACTGAATTTGCAAATATCAGTTTCCTTTGTTTGCAGCCTTGTTGTTTGTCATTCGTGAAGTTTTCGTCAGCAAAACATGCAGAAATATTTCCAAAAAAAAAAATGTTTATAATGATGTCGAAAAAAAAAAAAAAGGTTTAAATCTCAATACAGAGAAAATACAGTTTCAACTGTGGGAGGATGTATTTTTCTCACCACAGTGATAAGACAATGTACAACCATGAGCTCGTTCATCAGACTCACCAGACAATCAAGAGAGCTATCTCCACATCTTACTTGCAGGTATCCTAAATTCTGTGGGATCATCGCGCTATTTGGCAGCGTGAGTAGATCTACAGAAAATCATCTTGTCCTTATTCTCATTGTGTCTTTTAGAAATGATGAAAAACCCTCATCTACGGAAAATTGCTTTGTAATGTGTTCCATCACTCACTGTTTTACCCAAACTTCAACAATGCCGCCGATCTTGTGTGATCGGACGTGTCATGGGACGGGGTGCAGCTATAAGCTTACACCACAGCCGCAGCCCTAAAAACAGATGGAAGCAAAATTATTTAGTTATTTAATTAGTTATTTAACAGTTTCTATCAGGCCTATTGGCAAAATACTATCAATCTATCTGTCAGCTGTTTGCAAGAATCAAATCACATAAGAAGTTCTGTTTAAATGATATTACAAATACTTTTTCCCAAATATAACCTGACATAGAACCTTCACTGATGACTACAGCCTCTAATTGATTCCCACCTCATGGGGAGCATCTCTGGTTCTCATTGTAGCTGCTGTGACCAGCTGCTGACACCATTCAGACACCAGTTATCTGAGGAATCCTAACCCAATCCTCAAGCGCAAAACCCTGCAGTGAAGTGATAAAAATCCCACCGGAGATTTTCTCTGATATTCAAGTCAAAACTATAACAGCTGCTCTGTAATGTTGAATCTGACTTCGGCAGACTTTGAGGTCTGCTTGGATTCATCATGTATACTTGAATCCATCTTACACTCTACAAGCTGAAGATTTCGTCATGGATCCACCACTGTGCTTCACTGCAGGTACGGTGTTCTTTTCAGCACGTGTTTCATTTTTCGTCCTCCAGGTAAATTGCTGATCAATTGACCTCAAAGATTCCAGCTTGGTTTCATCGCTCAAAAAAACACGAATAGGTATGTGAAAACTTTTTCTCCATAATATGGAAATTTGTCTTCAGTTCCACCTTAAAATAATAATGTCCTAGTCTGCGTACCCTAATAACAAAAGACGAGGGTTTTCTTGTGAATCCCAACAGAATCCCTGACCTAGATGGTTCTGAGCTACTGGAGCAGCCCTTCTTATGATTCTTGGGTCAGCAGTGATGGGCCTATATCACTGCTGAACTGTAGGGCCATAAAAATATAAAAACAAAATCTTTATGGCCCTACAGTTAAAGTCGGTCCATGAAGGTTGGCTTAAGGGTTTTAATAACATCAGACTGTAAATGTGTCTCTGATGTGGGGTGATACTCGGGAGGGCAGATCACTTTGAGGCAGAAGAAAAATCTTTTGTATTGAGCTACTAAAACTTTTTTTGTGAGACTCTGTTATTACAAACAGATGATAAATCGCATAAAGTGCCAATTGATTTGAGTAATTGAATGATTTTGTTTCAAGCTCCAGGGGTGGGTTGTGAAGTGTTGCGCTTCTGATAAACTTGGTAAATGGAAAATCAGCCATAAGCAGCTAAGATCCCGTTGGCCCGGGATAAACTGTAGAAAATGATCTCAGACTAATGTAAGAGATGCTGATAGCCGCCGTGACTCCAACCCACATCAGATTCTGGCTTGTTTAAATAAAAGCAAAGAACTTTAGAGGTCCCAGTTAAAAATAAGATGTTTTCGCCAATGATGCGACACCGACAGACAAAGTTCAGACTGTCAGAGGAGAAACAAAGGTCACACCTGAACTATAAATGCACATCTTCTCCTCTTGGACTTAGCCTCCCGTGTTCTGGAAGTAAATTATGTTCGGGTTAGAACAAAATCATTACTATGAAACTTCCAAAACAGGTCATGCAATCTTCAGAGGAGAGCAATAGAGCAAACTGGAGCACTTGATGGAATCTATAAACATATGTAAAGTGCATTATAAATTAAATGTATTATTATTATTATTATTATCTGCTTTTCAGTCTAAAAATACAAGGATCCCTCTGCGTCCTCTCTAGATGCTGCCTGGATGGAACAACATGGAGCTCTAAATAGGCAGCCAGGATGGTTGTAACTTCAGTGTCTGTATCAGGCGGAGGTTGTCGCCAAGCTTGAGGTGTTGTATCGCTGTTGTATCGTTGTAATCTGAGCAGAAGCCAGGCAGCGTCTGGAGTGTTTCACTCCGAGTGCAAATCCAGGATTCAATCCAGGAACCTCTTGTTGACCAAACAAAGATTGAGGATGTTGCCTCCCTGAGTTCTTACATTCGAAGCACATTACATTCTTATAATGAAGTACACTAGTATTTATCTAAATGGTAAACATTATATATAATGTTTAGACTTTTATAGCTATGATTATGTAACAAAGCTTTCACTGGCAAGGTTTAACTAATAGATACTCTTCATCAGGGCTCTCGTGTTTACCAAGACAGTGACCGTCATTCTTCACAATCAAAGAAACCAACGACGGTTTCCTGGAAGGAAATCTATGATAATTTCCTGACAGCTGGTTTCAGGCCGAAATAGTTTGTTTCAATACATAAAAGGCTAAGGGTGCGTCATAGAGTGCAACCATGGAACCAATAATCACGGATTGCTCTAGGATGTCTCTCATTAGCTAATAAAGTCTTCTTCAATCAATTTTTTTTGAAACTTTCAGGTTGGCTTAAATCGTCCAAGTGCAGACTGGATCTGGAAACACCTGACATTACCAGATACCCTGAGTCCAAAATCAGACCCGGTTTTCTCCCCCGAGTATCAGAAAGGGACAAGATAAAATAAGATTTTATTGATCCTATGGGGGTAAATTTGAGAATGAAGATGATCCCCATGTCAGATATTTTGGATCATACATTATAAATACCTGAAACATGGTTGGAAAACCAGACCCCTACCAACAGACAAATATCTTGTTGATCAGAAAGGGCATGCCATGAACCGACATTGCCAATCTCATCTATCTTTCTCTGTGCCATGTTTCAAAGTGGGCTGGCTCCTCCAAGACCACACATCATAGGAACCAGGACAAAGAAAAATCCAAACACTCATGCATCAGAACACTTGTGAGACATCCTGGGTAGACCTGTCAGCTCTCCTCCAAGATGGAATAAAATGTGTTGATGTGCACCTGGCACATTTTTGCTGTTGCTCCAAGACATTTTTAAATCTTCTACAAGAAGCTAAACCTGTGTACTTGTAAAAAAAATAAGAGCTGGCCTGTTTTAAGTGTTAAGACAAACAAATTAATATATTAAGCAAGTACAACGCCAGAACCAGTCTACTAGAAGAGGTAAGATAGTGGTTTATGTGAGCCTTTGATCCCCTGAGGGGTCTGACCAGAGGCCTCTGAAAACTGCATCTACTGTTATCAGCTCTAATGCAGTGGCACCCCTGCTGTGCTTTACTCAGAGCGCTCCACCTGAATCACTGATAGCACAGGTAGCTGATGAGGAGCTTCGGGATGTGTAGTTGACCTATGACCTTCAGAGCGCTGGAGCCCAGCTTCGTCCTCACCGCCAGCCGGCTGAGCTTCTGCAGACTCATGGCCGTAGCTGCAGACAGAGAGACGAAGTATGTTTAAGTACTACTGGCCCACTGTGTGTGATATTCGCTAATCATATACTATAAGTTTATTATTATGTAGAGACTGGAGCTCCACACCGTGCTCCAGTCTCTACATGAAGCTCAAGTGTCAATAATCTCCTTCGCACCAGCATCCAGTTACAGCAGTTCGCCAATGTATGGCTGTTTGTGTTAGCATCATGGTAAACAGCAGCCAACTGTTTATGCCTGAGTTTTCCTAGAACTCAAACGTGACTCTTGCTTGCCATCTGCTGGTAACACAATGAAACGCCACTGTCATACAGGTGTATCTATTCAAATTAGGAGATCTATGGCCTTCCGCAGCTCATCTGTTTGTTCAGTTATTCAGAATGTGTCCAGACCGATTTTACAAAAAATGAATGAATATATTTGCAAATTGAAACCTAAACCAGGTTTGGAGGCTCCTACAGGTGCATCTCAGGGTGTGAATGTGACGCACGAATGTATGTTTGCATTATATGTACATTTTTCGGTTTTTATGCATAATGAAAATATTTCCATATTTTTCAATTGGCTTACATGGTCAGAATATGTCAAATATGGCTACTTGCTAGGAAAACCAGATGTTGGGCCATGGCTGCTGGTGGGACTGCAGGGCCTTTTGGACTTTTCAGTCATGCCAGCAGGGGGTAGTTTGGCGCTATGTCTATCCAACCATAACTACCTTTCTCAACTGATTCCGAGGGCTCCCTAAGGACTTATTTACTAGTAAGCAGGCGCTGTGTCTTCAGTCCGCGGAGGGAGCTGCAAGTAAAGCGAAGCACCCGTTGCCTGTCTCATTTCTTTTTGTGTTTTACAGGTTTGTGAATGTCTAAAATAGTCTTGATTTATATTTACATTAAATGTTAGAGATACGTTTGGTTGTGTGATTTATTTTGTTTTTGAAAGTAAGCAATGAAAAAAAGGACGTTTTACTTCTGTCAATCGAATGTTTTAAGTTTCTGGCTCCAGCACATATCCCTTTGGGGATATCAATACAGTTCTTGTAATCAGAACTGTTTTGAAATGTAATTTGTTCATGTTGTTGCTTTACTATTTTAAGTCTTCAGCTCAAGCAGTCAATAATTTATGTACTGTAACTTACATATGTTAACCATATGTATATATATATATATATATACACATATACACACATATATATACACATATATATACACATATATATACACATATACACATATACACACACACATATATATATACACATATATATACATATATACAAGGTTGCATATACATATAAAAAAAACACGAGAAAAAAGTTCTATTGATCAAACCAAATAATAATCTTTGTCCTACCAAAGTAAAAGTTACCCTTTTCAAAACTAAACAGTTAAAGATTGAATAATATATATATTACTAATGTTTAGTAAAATTGAGATGAAGCAATTGTTGGCATATGAAGACACCATGTTATATAGGCTCAAGAGTACTTTTTCCTTTTTTTTTAAATTATTTTGACTTTTTTTTTTTTTACTATGTTGTACCATTACCTTTATGGTGAAATTTTTTGTTGCAGGTGTGACAACTGTCATAACTTACTCTCATAAGAGCGTAGGCAGGCAGCAGATGGAGAGCTAGGCGTGGTGTAATCAACAGGTTTCTTGTTGTACTGATCTCTGGCGTAGATGTTGGCCCCGAACTCTACCAAGATCTCTATTGTCTCAACTCTCATGTTTTTGGCAGCGTGGTGCAGCGGAGTCTCATGCAGCCTGGCAGCATTCACCTTAGCACCTAAGTGGGAAAGGACATTAATGTCAGCTTTGGACTGATAAGGCCGGTGGTATTCTATGGTTTAACTGTTACATAAAAATCTCACAAAAACAAATCAAAAGCATGTCTCTGTTTCGTTGGAACTCGCCTCTGAGTCTGTGGTGTCAGCTTACTAAAACACGGTTCATATTTATACACACATATACATAAATAAATACATATCTTTGTACTACCGGAAGGCGGGAAATCAACCTCAGTCATCATGAGAATAACCTGTCCTCAAATTACAACAGAATTGGAATTTAAAAAAAAAAATCAATTTCTTTAGCTGCTCCTGATTTGAGGTCACCATAGTGGAGTTTAATGAATTGGTGAGCTGGCTCAGATGTTAGACCAGATGCTCTTACTGGAACAATCCTAACCATTTATCCGGGCTTGGAACCGGCGCCATGATTGCGTTGGATTTTACACTCCCAGAAGATGGGAGTGGAAGCCGATCCATGTTTACAAAACCAGTGCTCTAACCCTGAGCTATGGGGATTGTGAAATCTGAGATCAGATTGTGCTTTAAGTGTGCCGGCCGTACCAGCATTTCTACATTTTACTCCCTAGCGTACCATGACTCCTAGCAAGCTCCCAGGAACCATTCATGTCCTATCTATATCAGTGTCTCTCTCTTGGTGATTCATAACGGTACTTAAACTATATTACCTGGGGTGCACTTGTTCTCACATAAGTATAACGTCACATTAGCGATAACTAACAACAACGTTGTATAAACGGGAAAGCAGACAAATACAAACACAACTGTAATGTTGGCCTAGCTCCAAAAGGGCACAAAGAATGCGAGTCGGATGATGACTTTGCTCCCTGACAATCAAATTATACTGAGCCAGAAGATGCAGGTCGGGAGCAGCACGCTAACGTTAGCGCCTCTGCTAACAGCGAAGCGCCTGTTGCTCTATTTTACTGTATATGTCAACTTTGCTGTTGTATTTCATCATTCTAAAGTTAAAAAAAAAGGTGGTACTGAATTAATTTACCATGTAATCTGATACCCTTTCTGCATTTATCAACATGTTCATCTGCCTCAATTTCTTGTTCTTTCTGTCCCTGCCCGGCAACGACGAGATGTGAGCAATGACATGCCTCGGTCCAAAAACCTGACAATTCCAATAAACCCCAGAACATACCGTTGACATTTCTGAACAACACACGAATATCATGAGTTGTTCATTCCAAAAAGGTCTCGCTATATCAGGTATTAAATAATACATAATTATTATCCAATTATTTGCTAGAATGTTAATTAAGTTAATCCACTTCTGCATATTTTACTTCTCTAATTTCTTTTTGTCCGATTCCCTCTCCGGCCATCTGTCTCTGTTGTGTTTGTTCACAGGGAATATTGAGTGCCAGTTGCAAAAGACAACAACATGCTTTCATCTCCGATGAAAGTCAGGTAATTTCGTTTAAACCACCCTCCAGTAGATTGTTCCAGTGCAGGACTGGCACCAAAGCTACTTTATATAGTTTTCTATAGCCTGAAGGGAAACTGGACATTGATCCTGGTGATAGGCACTTCACTTGTGTGACACACTAAAAGTAATTGTTGAATAATTAATGATGTGAAAATCAGCATTATCCTTGAGTATCTTTCATTCAATATAGATTTTCAGAACGTATTAGTTAATGATTTGCTGAGACCAGATACACCTGCCGACAGGTAAATAAGGGTAGTACCGGCATTTATTTTTTTCCAACTTAAAGCACAGGAGATCTGTAAAAATAATAAGCCAAATTTAAAGTCATGCGATGTCTGGTTTGGTTTGTTCCCCGTCCTCCTTTGCAGTGGCACCCACCTGCATTTAGCAACAGTTTAACACAGTCAATGTTATCTTTGGCACAAGCCACATGCAGCGGCGTCCCGTAGTAAAGGTCATACGCCTCCAGACTAGCGCCTATGGCGATTAGGAGCTTCACACAGTCTGGGTTTCCTGGATAATGAAAAGAACATAAAGTGTCATAGGAATATATGGTGGGTTACTTGATTCTCAAAGGCATGTGACGGGCGAACTCGCCTCCCATGCAGGCCTCGTGGAGGGGCGACGCCGTGTGGGAGGTGAGGGCAGGGTTGGCCTTGGCGCCATGCTCAAGCAAGAGCCTGACACACTCCAAACTACCAGCCGAGCAGGCATCACACAGCGGAGTGCTCCCGTCCACATTCCTTGCGTCCACCTGAGGTCACATGACACAATTTTTAAACTTAAATACTTGACTCTCCTTCCCCGAGAACTGCATTTTCTATCCTCAGTCTCTCGTCACGTCACGTCATCTTCCGCTTATCCGGGTCCGGGTCGCAGGCAGCAGTTTCAGGAGGAAAGCCCAAACTTTCCTCTCCCAAACCACATCCACCAACTCCTCTGGGAGGATTCCAAGGCGTTTCCAAGCCAACCGAGAGATGTCATCTCTCCAGCGTTTCTTGGGTCTGCCCCGGGGTCTCTTCCTAGATGGCCATGCCCGAAACAACTCCCCAGGCAGGCGTCCGGGGGAATCCTAACCAGATGCCCGAAACCACCTCAACTGTCTCTTCCCTATGCCGAGGAGCAGCGGCTCTACTTTGAGCCTATCCCGGATGTCTGAGCTTCTCACCCTATCTCTATACCCAGCCACCCTGCGGAGAAAACTCCTTTCAGCCGCTTGTATCCGCAATCTCTTTCTTTCGGGTCATTACCCACAGCTCATGACCATAGGTGAGGGTCGGAACGTAGATGAAGATCAAAGGTTCTGGATGTTCTCTTTTAGCGGTTGCTCAGGGCAGAACTAGAACATTTTCTAGAGGAGCTGAAAATATTCATAACTTTAAACATAACATTTTTAAATGTTTCTTTGTAGCATTTTAATCTCTAAATGATAACCATTTGTCTCTACTTCTTTTGTAGCTTATGCTATGCGGCCTGTTTGAAAGGTACTGTATAAATTAATTCAACTGATTTTTCAGGTGTTTACATAAATGCTTTAAAGCTGTTTTGCTGTAAAGATCCATAAATATTTGTGCATTAAGAAGCTTCATCTGTTTTCCATCGCATGTGTAGATTAAGGCTGAATCTCTGTTCATTCTTAATGCAGGAAATGCAATAATTCTGTGGAATATTTTGGATTGTGTTCATTAATAGCTTTTTGTTTTCCATTCATTTCACTCATGATGTGGCAGGTAGACACTTGTCTGTCTCCATGGCTGACCTGGGCCCCAGCGTCCAGTAGCAGCCGGACACAGTCAGTCTGACCATGGAGGCAGGCCTCATGCAGGGGTGTGATTGAGTCCACCGCCACGATATTTACTGATGCTCCACTTTGGATTAGCTGCTCCAGGTGGGCAGACTGACCGCTGGATGCTGCCTTATGCACCTCTGTTCGCTCGGCCCAACAGCCTGCAGGGGGGAACAGATGAAGACAGACACTTAGGAAGAACAGTAAACCGGCGTCTAAATTGTCTGTATATTTTAGCTTCTATATATTATGTGAATTTACTACTCATATTTGTATGCTGATATAACATTGTGCTTTCCCCTTGGTATTAATAAAATCTTATCTTAATACCCAAAGCTAGTATGTAGTAAACACACTATAAGCACACTAATACGCAAATTCTAACACAGGCGTTTGTTTTGTATGTAGAGGGGTTAAGGGCCCACACCTTTCACTCTGTGTGTCACCATGCAACACACACACACTGAAAACAAATGGGCCTGGTGTTCCCAGTATAAAAGCATAACTTACCTGTCCCATGTGAGCTTATCAGAAGAAGACAGGCAAATAACTTTATAAATAAAGAAAAGTATGTACCAATGGACATATGACAGTAGACGTGTCACATACGGTTGTTGTTGACGTCGAAGGTAAATCATGTAGCTTGTTAGCTAATGACTAACAAACTGTGTAAAAATCCTGAAAAATTACTGTTTTATGTCATACTCACCGATGTCTCCGAAGAAGTATGGTTGTAAACTTTCTCTATCCATCTTTTATCTCTTGCCTCCTGTAGTAATAAACAACGACAGCGCTTAAACAGCGACGCGACATATAAACATACGTTCTTTCGTCAACATGCGCCTGTAAGTCACGTGACAACGATGCCCCCCCAGTAGCCTGCTGGGATTTGTAGTGTTTATACAGAAATGTTTTTTTCCGTTAAATTTAGAGAACGCCATCTTCTGGGGTGTACTTCTGGTTAAATGGAAACTCTTAGTTGGTTATGCCTGAGAGGAAAGACTGGGTTTTCGGTTCCAGAAAGCGAAATAAGTTAAATGGTCAATACAGGGGCAAAAATCTAACATCAGTGTAGGGGGACACACCAAATGGACGTTGACAGCTACGTTAGCGAGTTCTGCTGTCGTTGTCAATAGCATACATTTGTTTGATTTGTTGTTCACACTTTAGGACCATCAGAATTGCAGGTCACTTTTTAGAGCCCAGTGGGGCGCGCGCTCAGTGGAGAAGGGGGATGTCCCCCAGCCCCCCTCGGGATTTACTTCTTTTTTTGGAGAGAGTGGAGAGGAGAGAGAGTAGCCAATTAAGTTACATTAGGAATTTGCATTCTGGGATTTCAAGTATCCATGGTTTGTGCTGCTGACCAGCAGCCCAGTCATACTAGAAATTAAACTTTTCTCCATAGGTCTGATGTGCCCCATGGACCTTTAGTTTGACATGTATGATGAAAAGAGACTACAGGCCCTTCCTTATGTTCACTGTTGCATGAAACGTTAAGAAGATGAATTAAGAACCAAACTCAGCTTTGGGTTCTGAAAAAGTCAACTTTACTTTGCAGTACAGAAATCATTGAGCCCAGGATGTTTGGGTTGTTGAGGAAAAACAATCTCACAAAGCTCTCATCAGTTCAATACTGCCACAATACACATTTGGTCCTTCTTAAAGCAACAACATCCCCATTAATCTGCTCTTCAATCTCCCATCAGCCATCTCTTTGCATAATACAGGAACTAACATCTCTGATGCCATACATGAAATCAAGCTGATGAAAATAGATTCAGGTGGTTTATGCTGGACAAGTCTTACCATTGAGGCTTACAGTATGTGTTGCTGTGCTGAAGATTCAAAACACACAAATCTATTGAGCAGACATGCTTTAAACCACTTTAATTACACTGGATCTGAGAGCTGAGGCGCAAAGACACGCTGATTCTGAAAATTATTCACCGACTTATTTCAAACTCACAAAACCCAAACACTTGCAGAGACCAAATAACTGATGAATTATTATTACTTTAAATATTTTCAAACCCCGTTTAAACAATGACAGAAAGCATCTCAAAATGCACAAAACTCTGATCTTGTGGATTATAATTCTGATATTATATTTGGCATCTTTGGACTCTGCTTCATCTGATGAGCCAGAGGAACATTGGGTTCTGTATATGAATCATTGTAATTGTTAAGTGCAGCACCCTCCCGGAACCCTATCCAACAACACTACGTCCCATGTTTCTAGATAAAGATCCTCCTCAGTGGGCTGACCAGATACTTGGATCAGCCCACTGATGAGTTCAGTCCACTGGTGAATTTGTTTTTGTAGGTTTTCTATTTTTAGATTTCTGTTGCCGCCAGCGTTTGTCTTTGATAATGTGGAGATTTGATGCATCTACTAATCGGTGTCGCCGAAGGTGTCCTTCTTCTTGCGCTCCATTGCGGCTAAGTCAATGTCTGAGCCCGTCATCCTCCGGTAGATGTCCTTGATGTCGTCACATGTGGTCTCAAAGTGAGTCGTGGCGTCGTATGAACGCGAGAGGAATACCTAAAGAGAAAAAGAAAATAAGGCTAAAAATCAAACGTATGTGCTAATAGAGGTAAACACACCGTCTAGGTCAGGTGTTGTAGTTTTGATTCCTAAATGATGTCTCATTTTCTTTCTTGTAGGGACATTTATAGCTCTAGATTGTTTTGGTATGATTTGCTGAGGGTTCTCCCCCCTCTGCTATAGAGACAGTTGCCTTTCCTTTTAAACATGCATCTAATGAAGGACGAGAAGCCAATTATTAATGGTGTCTACCTTGATTGACAATAATTACAATTTAAAGAAAGATTATTCAACCCCATCCCGATAAACAAATATAATTCTAATATTTGTTGATGCTACAGGGCTGCTTTGCTTCCCAATCCTTTATAAATATTATTGATTTTTGGCTGTAATTACAGGTTCCTCAATGTGATCTGCCAGTAAGTCACATGCTTTGATTGAGCATGTCCATTTGTTTACACTCAAACTAGCATTCATGGTAACGTCCCAACAATGTCAAAGATGGAGGGTGGTAAACAGTCAAAAGTAAAAGTCAGGATCACATCTAATCTCACATAACGTATAATGTATCACCCCTGGATCAATAAGGCGGAAGTGAGTGACCATATTTTTCTTTTTAGACTTTAACTTGACAGTGTGATTTCTGATCAGTGTTTTTTCCTCTAATATTTCCACATGTAAAAGAGTTTACATTTGCTCAAAGTGATGGTTAATCTTACTACTGGACTTGTATGATGACAACCCCCTTGTCATAACACCCGAGTTAAATTAAAGATATATGTAAAGAAAAAAGTTTTTTTTTTTCCACCGGAAAATTCACATCTTTTCAAGACAGGTAATTATCATCATATATTTTTGACATTTTTTAATGCATGTCAATGGATCACGCATTTATTTTTATTGGCTGTCATGAGTAAATACCATGTGTGAATGTTCTGTTAATTCTGAAAAGCATAAAGATTTTTTTCATTATGTACCCCCCCCAAAAAAAACATTAGCATCAATCGAGGAATCGGAATCACTTAGCAGATTTGGAATGGATAAAATGAAGAGGATACCCAAACCTACTACTCAAACCTTAATGTCCTCCTAAAAACCAACTGAGTAGTTTAGTTTCTCCAGAAGCCCTTGAACGGGTATGGAAGACCAAACAACTATTATTGTGTTTATATTAAACACCAGATTCCCTCTAATACCTTTCACCAGCAAAGGAATTCCACAAAAATGCTGTACTAAATGTATTGAACTCTATTGCTACATCCCATAAAGTGAGAGGACATTTTATATTTTTAGTTGTCTTACTGTTCCATTTGCCCACTCTCGCTTAAACCCTTTACTCTTACAGTTCATGATGTTTGGTGTTCTGCTGTGGTTTTTAATCAATTCTAGATAATGATGGAAACTATAGGTTGCTCAAATGGTAGAAAGAGGATCCATTATGCGAAGAAGACCTGAATGGCTGTAAATGGGTTGACGACTGATGGTACCTGGCTGTCGGTGCCCATGTCAGTGGGGGCATACAGGTCACTAATGCTGATAAACTTCTGCTCGACGGGCTTCAGGAGGTCCAGGGCTGGCCTTATCTCGTTCTCTGGGTCGTTTGTCTCCACTGTGGTGCTGACAATGGCAATATATTTACCCTTCGCTGCCACTTGGTGAGCAGAGGAAATCATACATACGTAGATGTCTACAAAGAGAAAAGAGAAATGTTATGGAACGGTCTTATTTATGTTAAAAAAAAAGAATGGAATAACTGGTTGTTAATTAGTAGTTACTCTCTTTATGGTTCAGCTTGCAGTCTCAGTATTCATATTATAAGTCTGTTAAAGCAACACATGTACCATATATAATCTTCTGCAACATATGTAAACAAAATAAAGAATCTATTCAGGAGAAGGACAAACTGAAGAGACCTGAAGAAGTTCTTGATTTAAGAATGAAATGTCGTAAAATTATTGTGATTAAGTATTATTAATCAATTTTTAAATATTATATTAGTCTTAATGTCCCTATCTTGATAAAGTCCAACAGTTTATAGTATGAAAGTGCAATCATAAAAGCAGACATTAAGAAGGAGAAATGTAATTAGTACCGTCACGTTTATATTAAGACATACATGAATAATAATAATAATAATACATTTAATTTATAATGCACTTTACATTTGGATCAAATCTCAAAGTGCTACAAAGTAAAAGCAGATAAAATAATCGACAAAAAATAAAATAACTATATAAAAATATGACTAAAAAGCAGCAATGTTAATTAAAGTTATAGGTTCTGCTAAAAAGGAAAGTTTTAAAAGTCCTTTTTTAAATGTGTCAGTCGTCTGTGGAGCCCTCAGATGGTCAGGGAGGGCATTCCACAGACGAGGGGCAGCAGAACAGAAGGCCCGATCACCCATGGTGCTGAGCTTAGTCCGGGGAAGGAGGAGGCGGTATGAGTGGGTAGAACGGAGGGATCGTGTTGAGGTCAGTGGGGTGAGTAGTTCTTTTAGGTAGGGGGGTGCATTGCCATGGATGTACTGGTGAGTGAGGAGAGTTCTTATAATCAAAAAAAAAATTAGACATGAGATATCTAAGTCGTATTACTGAAAACCATCGTTTTGTCCGCAACCTTCTTCGTCATTTGCGTAAAACCAAAAGGTGCCACGGCTCTGTGCCTTGATTTTGTAACTAAATGATCCATCATGTTTACATCAGCAGATACTAATAGAAAAGTTTAATTTCCAAGAGGTAAATAGTTTGAAGCTTAAGGTCAATTCTATTCTCCAGTCATAGCAGATTGAGAGTAATCACATGATGTCATTCATGAGCTCTAGTCAAACATCAAATGGAGGTAAACGACATGGAAATATGATGAAATGTGTTATCTTTACTGTTTGTCCAGCTGTTTTTATAGCTGAATCGAGGCATTGCGAATACTTATGCGAAAATGGTTAATCATAATTGAGAAGAAGACAACATATTATGTAATAATTGAGTCAGGTCTCATTGGTAACAGAGGATGTTGTGTGTTATTTGGACCTTTCTGACCAAAAATTAGTTGCATATAAATAAAAACATTTTTATTTAAAACTTCAACACAACCGCATGCCTGCCTGCTTTCAATCGGTTTGGGAGAACATTTTGCTTACTTTCTGCATCCGACATATAACATAAAAATCAGCCGGGAAATAACAAAACTCGCTATTATACACTCTTTGAAAAATTTGAATCAAATCAAAAAACCTCATGCGCCCCGAAATATTTCAGTGCATATTCAATTTTTAAACAATTATTTGAGCAAAACAGGTAAGATGAACAGTGTTTTAAGACTGGAGAGAGAAGGGAGTCAGTGCTGCTAAGATTGTGACAATAACCGCATCACTGCAATACCGTGGTCATGTGACTCTGACCACAAGGGTCATTACCTGTTTTCTTACTGAATTTGATGGTGTCTGGAGAAAAAAAACGTATAATTTAAGTTTCGCCATTTGGAGGATCAGTCTATTAATTGGGGGATTTCGTATCCCCCAAGGGCCGTTCACACAAACAAAATAACGAAACGAATTCACACAAACGAATTGTGTGAATTTGTAATTATTATTGACTCTTTCTAGGTTTGGGAACATACAAAAACTACAGTATAGATTCAGTAGACTATATTTAACACTTAATTAAAATACAAACACAGAAACATGATGAATGGACTCTGTAACAATTTATTTATCTATTCAGATTGGACAAATGGTAACGCTCATTGAAGGGTTGGCAATATTTGGTTCAACAATGGCCACAAACCTAGTCAGTAAGCCAAAAGTAACATTGCCCATTTGGGCACAATTTGGTTTTGAGACCGACCCGAGGGGACGACCTGTCAGCCGTGATGGGGCATTATGCCGCATTTGTGGAAAGAAAGTATCTCTGATGCGGGGGAATACGTCAAATCTACAACCACACCTAAGGATTAATCAACCTGCGGAGTTTTCTTGGCAGCAGCACACCTTCCTTGGGTGGAGGCAAGTCTAAGAAGTCTGGTCAGCATCGGCAGATGGGAGTCTCTAAGGCCTTTTCTAAAGTAGCAAAGTTCCAATGTGACAGCAGTCTGTTGAGAGTGCTTACTGATAGCGTCACTCGTTAATTGGTTGAAGAAATGGCGCCATTTGGCACCGTGGAGACGGCTTCGTTCAAAGCCATGCTATAGGCTTTCGATACAGCGTGTTGCCCCAGACCGAAAGAACTTTATTTAATTAATCATGACAACGGTAACTTGTGTTATAGACCTAAGTTCTCCTTTCCCTTACTTTTTTGGTCGTCGGAAAAAAAACTACATTAAAATATTGTTTAAAGAACTAATTAAAACCACATTTTTCTGTCTGCTCTATTCACAGCGTTTGTGAGTAAATCCGTTTGTGAGCCTGGGTATTAAGACCTAATCGTGGGAGTTGGTATGTCTGTAAATGATATAATAATTACGTATCGAACCCCTTTACCGTTTGAGAAACAGATATTTAAGAATTGTCTTCTACACGTGGAACCCCTTCCTTTATCCTTTGTAATACAACTTAGAAAATCAGAATATTAAGCTATAATTATTATTATTATTATAATACAGACATTATATTTTATGTAGGAAAGAATGAAATGGTCAGGAGTCCAACTAATTTTCTTATGTCCTGTTAGTGCTCACCGTGCTTCCTGTTGACCGTATTCTGGGGGATGATGATTTGGCATGAGCTTGCATCACTGGTGTTGGCGATGGGGTGACTCAAGATGCAGATGGCTCTGATCACCTGACCCACTTTTTTGGTGCGATCAATAAAGTAACTGGGGTCACATATCAGCTGCTTGCACTTGGCAAACTAAATGGGCAAAAGTCAGAAGTTAGGGACAGTTTCAATTCCCAAAGAATTTAAATAAATAATGTTGGACTATGAGAACTAGATTTTAAGATCTGCACCACTTGTAGAAAATTTTGGGACTCAAACTTCTGCTTCCACCGACGCATAAATTCCAGGCAATTTATAAGGAACTAAACATTTTACAAATACACAATCAAATATCAGAAACCATGTTTATGTTCATTTGACTTCACAGCCTACTCGACTACATCTTAAAATAGGAAATTGAAAACAAAATACTCACCTCTCCTTCAGACTTGACCCCCACCACCTTCCCATTCTCCATCACAATCTCTTCTATGGGCTTGTTCAACATATAGGTCCCACCATAGATAGCACTCAGCCTAGAATGGAAGTTCAACGACAGACGTTACGGTAGTGAGCAGATTTGAGGTTTGAAATCTAACCATATAGTTATAATTGTTGTTTGAATGTCTTTCAAATTTCTTAACAACAATTCATCTGTTCTACTTCCCACTTGGCGAGAGTCCTTCTGCGGGATCCACAGACAAGCAAAGTCTCCGAGTGTAAAGTGGTGAGAATGAACTATAATACCTTTAAATTATTGATAATTATCCAATATTGACAACGTAGGGAAGTAATTCTATGATTTGAAAACGTTTACATGTGATGATAGTTAGCCAATAGAATATCAGTGTATTCTACTGGCAATGACGGCTGCATCCAGTCAGAGCAAAGACCAACTTAGCTGAAACACCGTGGCTATCAAAATGAGGTGCAGTGCAACTCTCCCAAGTAAAAATAGCTCATCAACAGTCCAGCACAACTATGCACAATCATTTGAAGAAAAAAAAGCACCAGCAGAAGAAGGTTCATCCATCGTTCAACTATCAATGACGAGCTTTGCAGGCAAACAAAGTAAGTTTGATGAAGGTGAGGGTTTCTCGATTTTAATGCCGTTCACTGAGCTAGATTATGCAGTGTCATCAAGCAAAGCAACTAACGCAGGACTGGAGTATCATTTAAGGATAATGCACTATCGAATAGTATTTTCCCACTCATAGAATTTGCTCATGCTCAACTTGTAGCCAAGAAAACAAAATCAATGCAAACTATATATGTTTTAAATGGCAAAATGCACCATGCCAGTACTAAGTTAGGTAATGAGCAGCATTTGAGATCTTCTGCAGACCACTGACTTGTTACCATGAAAAGAGATACAATCAAACTACAAAAAGCTCTTAATGGTGAAAGATACCACTTCAGTTATGGTTATTAATCGACCAAATATGTTCCTATAGCCACTGGAGGTTAGACAGGGATTTGCTGACACGGTCTACTTTGAACACGCAAAAAGACGTACACAAAATAGATCAAACATAATCTATTATTCAGCAACCCCCTTGACTTTTCCATGAGATAAAACAGATCATTCATATTCACTGTTGGATGCAATCAGAAAACTGTTGGTCCGCTGACCGATTGATCAGCACTGGTAGGCCTAGTTTGATGGGGCCGAACAACCTCACTAGGACGGAGGGTACATTAATTTTATCAGGTCAGAATACATGCACATGAAACCTAGGCCGACCAGCCTAGTCACTTCCACTATAAGCCTTCAAAATAGAAAGCACTCAAAATACATTACTCAATATGATTTTCGAACTTTAAAAAGGAAAAAAATGGGAATTGGTCGATCTGACTTTATAAAAATTGGTGATCGCCCAAGAAATCTCAAAAAATCTGAACATGGCTACAACAAGAGTACATGGAGTTTTATTTCAAAATGCACACTTAGGTTATGTTTTGCTCCAGAAACCCTTACTCCCACCTCGAGGGGATAAACATCACACAATTTCTTACCTGGCAAATCCTTGTGGAAGTTCTCCAAGGCCGTACAGCGGGTAGAGGTATGGGCTTTTGCCATACCTGGCCAGAGACTCACTGTAGAGCTTTATCCGGTTTATGGTCTCAATGCAAGGTTGATCCAGATAACTGAAGAGAAAGACGTAAGGGAACAAGTGCTACAAGCTGAAAAACATTGGAGTCAGGTTTTTATAATACATTTATCATGGAACTACAAAGACTACTGACTCGTCTGTGCGGTAGAGGGCAAGGGAGTGTCCAGTGAAGTCCTGAACAGACTGTTCCAGGCTGAATTTACTGTAGACCTCTTTCATTAATGTCTTCTTGGGATCAACACCGCCCTGGGATTTGGGATCATTCTCGTCATAGTCGGTGACGAAGCTCAGAAACTTCTTGAAGCGACGCTTCTCAAAAATCCCCATCAAACCTTTTGAAGATTCAGAGTTTAAACATTGAGTGGACCCACATTTGAAGCAACATACAGCAAGTGGAAAACAATCTTACAGAATCAATGCATCCTATAAGGAGGCATGGGTCTAATGGGTGAGAGCTACGCTCTCAAAGATATTGGTGTAATCGACAAATTGATTATTAAATTAGTTGTCCACCAATTTAATCGTCGATTAGACGCTAACGCCATCGGACAGTGGCAATGACACCGGGTAATAAAAAATAAGTAAATATTAGCACCGTGGCAACACCATCACGACAGAATACATCAAAGGTGTGGACATCAAAAGGTGTGGGATAATTTCTCCCTCAACACGGCCAAAAATTGTTGTAACTGCAAGATTTGCAAAGCTCGTCTGTCCTGGCGTGGAGCACGTTTAATGCTGGAGCATGTGAAGCGGAGGCACGTTGGCTTTGTAGACAATGAAGAATCGTCTCTCTAAGCTAGTTAGCTTACTAGCTAGCTCAATGTTAAAGGGCATGTATTCCACGCTTCTGTTAGGTTTAACGAGACTTTTGGAATGTAGGGAATTGTTAATGATGTTGAGAGTACCAAATAACTAACTACTAAATAATTATATACAAATATGCCCCTAAGTTATAAATCATACTCATTGCTTTTCTCATGGAGACGTTTCACATTACCGCCTGCCAATTGCCATCTCTGCGTGTGGGCGTGTCACAAATGTGGGCTACATCCAACTTGTAAGCGATTTAGCCTAATGTAGTTGTTGACTACAGAATGCACAAAGCACTGACTATTTTTTTTTTACCCCATGTTTATTTTCCTAAATTTACATGGATGTTTGATTTGATTCCCAAAAAAGCTCTCGTGTCTTTAGAGATTTCTTTTTTAATAATATTTATTTACATTTAATATCAGCAGTGATGTGATGCAAATGCATTCCAGTTCAGCAAATACATTGTTGGTATGGCAACCTGTTTGGTTTAACAGTCTATTATAAAAGCAGGTAAGTTCATTGAAAGACATTTTGAAAAAAAATAACTCATGTTTGTTTTTATTGTTAGTTTGCATGCGCCAAAAACAGCCTAAAGCTAAATTCAAAAGTGGATAGCAATGAAGTTCCTTTTGATAAATACAGTATATTTACCTCCGCCAAGGAAGGAGGTAAATGTTTTTACTCCTATTTGTTTGTCTGTGTCAAACAAATAGGAGTCACTAGGGCTGCAACGAATAATATAAATTGATTGTAAAATTAGTTGACGGCTACGGAGGCAGTTTAAGTCGTTTTGTAAAGCCTTTCCAATAGCCAGTTGCTGCATACAAAAAAAAAAATTTTAATATCTGCTCTGTCATTTACACTGTATCCTTGAAATAACTTACCGGATGTCAGAGCCTCAGTCTCTGTTGAAGGAACTTTGTGTATTTTGCCGTCCTTGTAAACATAGCTGCCCTCAACAACTTTAAACTCCAGGTAGCGAGTCACCTCTGTAATCAGCAGCATGCGGACCAGCTGACCTGAAAGATGGAGCACATAAATATCAGCATAATCAATGACACTAGAATGCTTTGGCCAATGAAAACATTAACAGCACTTTAAAAGGACACTATTTAAAAGGACATAATTGTGATTTTAGTTGGGTCAAGGAAGGTAAGGGTCACGGTGTTATCCCTACAACAACTTATAGCAAGTTCTAAATATTTAACATTGTTGTACCCATGATACTTTTTGCAGGGTACAAGTCAAAATGTTTCAAGTAGAGCGCAAATAAAACTGGAGAAGAAATGTAATAGAAAGAAAAACAAAAGTAAAACATACTGCAGATTTAGGGAACTAAATCTCTTACAGGGCTTTATACCCAAAAGTCAGAGGTTTAAATCATAAGTTAAAGCATCATGTGATGTACAGGAACGTGAACAAGTATACCGTTGGCCAAGAGGAATTTAGGGATGAGGTCTACGTTCCAGTCTCTGCATTTTCCCATTGACTCTGGAGGTTTTCCAGGAAGGTTGAAGCGCTTATAGACCTGCAGGGGGACACAGAACCAACAACTCAAACCAAAGGAAGGTTTAAAAAGGCAAAGATTACATTATAAAGAAAAGACCAATAATTTTATACATTGAATCCTAGATATGGGTGCTAGAGAACACTATGTGAAAACAATTTAGTAAACCTTTTAGAAGCGCAATGGAGTTCTTTATAAGGAGCTGCACAATGCTAGATATATACGTCCTTACATGTTTGCCTTAAATCATCTGCAATTTCGTGGATGAGCATTTTACAGAAGCAACTTCTGTAAAATGTTGAGAGCAAGCTTGAATAAATAATCTACCTGTTAAAGAAATGTTGGAAATATGTTTTGACCTGATAGTTACGATAAATAAGAGGTAATTATTGACAACCGAAAATTAAATAACTTGTTTAAAAGGTACAATATGTAAAATTTAGTGGCATCTAGCTGCAAAGTTCCAGACTGCAACTTATTTCTCCCATCAGCAGACTCGTTATCAATAATCTACAGTGGCCTTCAAGTTTCAAACAGATGTCATCCAGTATCCTGTCGAGCAATGAAGTTCCTTTTGATAAATACAGTATATTTACCTCCGCCAAGGAAGGAGGTAAATGTTTTTACTCCTATTTGTTTGTCTGTGTCAAACAAATAGGAGTCACTAGGGCTGCAACGAATAATATAAATTGATTGTAAAATTAGTTGACGGCTACGGAGGCAGTTTAAGTCGTTTTGTAAAGCCTTTCCAATAGCCAGTTGCTGCATACAAA
>VRLP01001679.1:0-45000 GCA_009660295.1 Lophius piscatorius
GGTTCATACAGGGAAACAGTCCAGGTTCACACAGTGAAACAGTCCAGGTTCATACAGTGAAACAGTCCAGGTTCATACAGTGAAACAGTCCAGGTTCATACAGTGAAACAGTCCAGGTTCATACAGTGAAACAGTCCAGGTTCATAACCTCAAACCCGGCGTGAGCTGCAGTGAAGTGAGAAGAACTGATGAGGGAGAGACTGCTGGGGAAACAGAGCTGCAGAGGAGACGATCCGTCAGACGCCACAGACGCCGTGATGGTGTGTCTCACTGCAGGGGGGGGACGGGAGTGCTTGTCAGACAGCGGGGGGGCGACACAGAAACATGCAGAGGCTGGCAGATGTCAACGTGACGGTAGGATGTTCATCACATCCAGGAGGTCATGATCCGACACATGAAGAAAACTACTGATTAGGGTGGCATGCGCGTATACATCAGAATCAGCCATAACATTATAACCATCTGTCTTATTATTGTGTGAGTTCAACAACTCTTACCTGTAAACAGTCAATGTGTTATAGAAACTATTCCTGAAGCGTTCCTGCTGAGTGTCAGGGAGAATTATCCTGCTGGAGGACGCCACTGCCGTGAGGGAATACCGTTTCCACGAAGAGGGGGATTTGGTCCGCAGCAATGTTTAGGTAGGTGCTACTTCTCAAAGGAACGTCCACATGAATGGTGGAACCATGGAGAATGTGTCACACACACAATGTAGGGTAACCATGGTAACCAGAGAATGTATCACACACACTGATGGGTACCCATGGTAACCAGAGAATGTATCACAACCACTGACGGGTAACCATGGTAACCAGAGAACGTATCACACACAATGTAGGGTAACCATGGTAACCAGAGAATGTATCACACACAATGTAGGGTAACCATGGTAACCAGAGAATGTATCACACACACTGACAGGTAACCATGGTAACCAGAGAATGTGTCACTCACACTGTAGTGTAACCATGGTAACCAGAGAATGTATCACACCCGCTGATGCGTAACCATAACTATAAGTTGAAACGTAAAAAGGTAATGTAAGTGTGTAATAATGGCATGATAATAAATCTACAATAGCACACGGCAATAATATTTTAATGTTAAGTTATGTAAGTAATATTGCACATGATAATAAACTGATGAATAAAGAAAAATATCAACCAGTGCCTACAAATAAGAGAATAATAGTTATTCCACATAACAATAATAGTGGGTCAGTAATGGGAGGAAGATGTTACATAAAAGACATTAAGGTAACATTATAAATGGTAGTAAATGTATTAGTTTCAACGTAATATCACGAGAAAAGACGATGACTTTTGATATTGGAGGCAGTAGGTCTATTATTGCTCATTCTATTGAGGTATTGTTGTATCGGCATCAGCGTCCAATGTTTCAGCTGTCCGTCCTGCAGAAAGTTTTATGTGTTGTATTAAATTGTCTCCACTTTGAGTCTTTGGTGAGTCAGAGGACGTGAATACAAAGATGAACAAAGACGCTATATTCTCTGACTTCCTGTTGCAGGGAGCGGCAGCCACGTGAACATTCTCTCATCAAACCTCATAAAATCCGAGGAACATTTCTGAGTTATTGTTCAACCTGCTGCAGCAGAAACAATCCGACTGCCAACACAAACCGACAGCCGGTCGCTCTCCGCTACAATCCAACCGCTGAGACGACAGGAAGCCTCAGAGCGGAGAATAAACACCCAGCAGACAGTCAGGCACATCGACCTGATCACATGACCCAACATTCGGCCGTGTGTTTGTGAGGAAACACACAAACATCACCATAAACACGCACAAACGCTAAATGGCTTCCGTACGGAAGCTCGGTGCTGCCAGAAAAACACGAGTAAAACATAAAACAAACTGACCATCTGTGATCGTTTGAATCTTTCTCTTCGTTTCTGGGTGAGAAATTTAGTAACGCGGCCAAAAGTCGTGAGGAAGTAAGAACGTTGACTTTAAAAATGATAATTTGGACATAAAATTGTCGCCTATGTTGTCTCACAGCGAGACAGTTTCTGGGTTCAAATCCATCTGAGGACCTGGAGCCTTTCTGTGTGGAGTTTCCTCTAGTCCAAAAACATGAGGTGACCACCACCCACAACATTACTCCTATTTGCTTTATTTACTACGCCCATCATCACGTCCTCCTCCACGGCCGTCAGTTTTGACTCTTCGCTGCCATCTTTTGGACAAATCCATCACGACTTAGAGGACGGACAGACGTAAGCGGATGCCGGATGATAAACTGACATGTTTTCACACACAGATTGAAGATAAATGAGGCTTTACAGCCGCGGCGTTTGTGTGGCGGTGCCCACCGCCAACACCACCCTTTTGTGCGCCTGCAGGCGCGCAAATGATCATGATAATGGAAGTCGCACATTTTCATTAATAGATTGAAGTGAAGATAAGAACAATTCCGGGGCACAAAAAGGGAACTTTGCAAAGATTGAAGATACTGCACTTTGCCTCTGTAACTGGTTCCGCCGAGGAGGTCGTGTTTTCAACTGGTGTCGGTTTGTTTGTCCGACTTATGACATCATTATCTTTCTTTTCTTTTCACGGCATCAACGATCTAATGACGATCTGGTCTAAGTAACCATGGTTACCCAGGTCCAAACTAGGGCTGAAATATATTTGATCTGGAATGAATCTGAAGGCCATTCAGGTCTGAAATAGATTTAAGGATCATGAACCTGATCCAAAGAGTACCTGAGACAGTCAGATCTGGTCTTCAGTGAATGGGACCGACGCCTGCAGATTATGTCTCTAGTGGATTTAACGTGGACCAGTTCACATTGAACGGGTTTTTGATCTAAAACGGCCCTCACGCCTGTTCAACAGTCTGAAAAAAGTCTGATCCTAAAGTACCCGAGGATTCTCAGACCCGGTCCCGAGAGAGTTAGACCCGTTCTTGCAGAATATGGCTTCAGTTCTATGTTTATCTACTGGTGTCCTCCGGTTCCAGGTCCATCTGCAGGTCTGGAGGAGACCCCTCACGATCTTTTTGCCAAAGAGATCCTTTTACCAAACCCAAACAGGGGTCTTCTGCAGATGTTCCTCCATCATGTGATCTGATCTGAATTAGACTCATCTCTGGATTATTGACCAGAATTGTCTCCTCTTTCGTCCAGAACCGCTCCTCATGCCTGAATAAACATTCAGATGCAAATCCAGGACCAGGATGGATCATGATGGAACAGGAAGCACCAGGATGGAACAGGATGGAACAGTATGGACCAGGGTAGACCAGGATGGACCAGGATGGACCAGGATGGATCAGGATGGACCCGTATGCACCAGGACTGGACCAGGATGGACCAGTGTAACCAGGATGGACCAGGGTGGACCAGGCTGGACCAGGATGGACCAGTATGCAACAGGATGGAACAGGTTGGACCAGGATGGACCAGGATGGACCAGGATGGACCAGGTTGGACCAGGATGGAACAGGTTGGACCAGGATGGACCAGGATGGACCAGGACGGACCAGGATCTTTGCTGCACATTTGTAAATAATGAGAGTGGAGCTGCTTCCTCACATGTTGGCTTTCTGCTGGCGGCGTCCCTCAGGGACCCGCTCACCTCTGAAGTTAATGATCTGTGAGGAGGAGTGTGATAATACTCCAAACCAAGCTTCTCTCCCTCTAATCATAGAGTCCCGCGGGTGGGGGCGGGGTTCACAGAGCATCTCCTCCGCTTTGATTTCCCCGAGCAGAACCTCAGGACCGGATCCGCCTTCATGTCAGAAGACATGATAGAATTAGAGGGAAATAAAAAGAAATAAACTCACATTAATAATCCTGGAGCCGCAGCAGATTCAAAGCAGTTTATTACATTTAACATTTATTTTTCACGAGCAGCTTCACCTCCAGCCATCAGCGCGTGTAGAACATCTCCAGAGTCACGCCATCCCTCGCTCCCTGGAAGAACCGGAGGATCAAATACTAAAACAGATATCTGGTCTACCAAAGAATAACATAATTAGTGTCTAATCAGGAAGTAAGAATTGTATTTTTAACACTATACTCCACCCTCCAAGACAAATAATAATACTCTTCATCTTACATCCGACCTTTGACCTGTAGTTTAACATGTTCTTCCGGACGGGCTAATAATCGGGCTTCTACTCAGTTTTTGCTCTTTTTTAATAATATAAACGTTGATTTATGTCACAGTCAAAGGTTGAAGTATTGCCTGTTACTCCCCCTAGTGGACATAGGTGGAATATTACAGCCAAAATCCCTCTCTGGGCTCAAAATCACATTTTTTGGGTCCATCGTCTATCTAGCTGGTCCAAACGGAGAGTTCGGACCAGGTCCGGTTCCAGGTCCATCTGCAGGTCTTGAGGAGACCCCTCAAGATCTTTTCGCAAAAGAGATCCTTTTACCAAACCCAAACAGGGGTCTTCTGCAGATGTTCCTCCATCATGTGATCTGATCTGAATTAGACTCATCTCTGGATTATTAACCAGAATTGTCTCCTCTTTCGTCCAGAACCGCTCCTCATGCCTGAATAAACATTCAGATGCAAATCCAGGACCAGGATGGAACAGTATGGACTAGGATGGACCAGGGTAGACCAGGATGGAACAGGAAGTACCAGGATGGAACAGGAAGTACCAGGATGGAACAGGAAGTACCAGGATGGAACAGGATGGAACAGGATGGAACAGTATGGACCAGGATGGACCAGGATGGACCAGGGTAGACCAGGATGGACTCGTCTGCACCAGGATGGTGCATCCTGGTCCTGTCCCAAAAGAATTGTACAGAATAACATGAACTTTGCGGTATTTCTATCAAATCTGATGCAGCAGTTATCAAAGATTCGTGGTGTTCGGGTACTTCAATGACGTCAGAGCCTTTTTTTTTATCTTAAGAATATAAAATCACATTGGTATGTTTGGTGTTTAATCACAGATTACTCTCGCGTAGTAACGGGTCCAAAGGTACTGATGCGGAAAATAAATTGGACACCAAGGTTATGCGAAACACACCTGATAGTTGCGGAGCTATTTAAAATGTATTTTTGGGTATCCAAGTCAGGCGGGGCTCAACTTAAAATAGCCAATGGGTAGAACAGGCTAAATATAATTTCTAAATATATCTATCTAAAGGAACCTTTTGACCTCACAGGACACTGATGCCATTTTTTTTTTCACCTTTAAGGGCAACAATATATTCTTGGATAGGGACTGGGTGGGCCGAGGTGCTCCGCAGCTAGATGCAACTAAACCCTACGGATTGCACCTTTAAAGTCTTCTGTCAGCGTCGTGACCTTTCACCCTGCCTGTATCCTCCGTAAGGCTACACAGTCGGGGGCGGATTTAGCTTTCAACAGCCCCCGCCGTGAAAGGGCGGATCGCCGCCGTACGGGTCGCAGCTTAGCGATCACCACAGCGTCACATGACTGTACAAACAAGAGGGCAGCAGCGAGATCCTGCTCATTAACTTTTGTCTCTTTGGATTATTTTAAAAAGAATTTTAGCTACGATACAATAAGTTGCTTCAATAATACATTGTGAGTCGCTTTTCCTCACTGAGATCTTGAATACGACTTCTGGGGTTCTGGTTCTCCCCTCCTGGTCCACAACCGCTCCGAGGTTTATTCCGCCGCTTCCAGCGTGTTCTGGTTGGCTCTCCCGCTTTGCAGTCCTTTAACTCCAAGGAGTCTGTGGGACTTGGACAAGCTCTCCAGCTGTTGCTCCGGCACCCTGCCACCAGCTCTGTGAATTTTCTCTTTTCACGCTTGTTGGCTTCAGAGATGCGTCCCACATAACTGAACCTGTTTATAATGACCCGGTGGCAGTTAGTGTATGTCAAAGAGGAAGGGGCCAATGGTGGAGCCCTGGGGGACACCACTATTCAATGGTGACACCAAGGAGGCGGCGGTAGGCATGGTTATTCAATAAGTCTGACTGTTTTCTTTCGGGTATATAAAAGCCTGCGAGGACTTACCAAATAGAATTATGTAACTAAATTAAAACAAAAAAAAGTCCAAATAGTTTTTTAAAAACAATCTTCAGCTAAACCGTTGAGCTAATCTAATTAAAACTCGCGATTTTCCACGAAATACAAATATTTCATCTTGAAAATAATTTTAAGTCGGATTTTTTTCAACGTTTAAAAACACAATCGACCAAAGGATTTTTCATTTCATTGCTAATTTTAAGATCCTCAGATTATTTACATTAATATATTCCACAAAGAAATAAAATATGCAAAGAGATGTTGTTGTTTTTTTCCATTGTCTTTTCTTCTTCTTTTTTCTTGGTGAGGACATTAAAGGGCTAAATCAGGGATAGGGCTAATTGCTGGAATGTCCCATGCTGTGTTAATAACAACAAATAATCCATTTAGTGTCTGGAAAATACAAATCTTTTCTTTTAAAAAAAAAAAGAAGGTCATCGCGTACACAAGTTATTATATAAAGGATTAAAATCCTGGAAATAAATAAATATTTAATGGCTGTAATCAGAACTGTTGTACGTAGTTTAGTAAAAGCGTAAAATATTTTCTGATATATAAGGGCCTCAAAGAGGATGTGGCTAAAGCCTGGTGAAGCTCGGAGGTTAAAGATGACGACATCATCATTAGTCTCTAAGAGCTGTCGCGTCCGTCTGTAATCTGATGGCGTGAGGAGCGGAGCGTGGACGGCGCCCAGCAGTAATGAGACAGTTAATGAGGAGGAGGCTGATAGTCGGAGGTCAGGAGGTCATCGATAGCGTCCACAGACAGAGCTGCACCTTCAGACGTCCTCCACATGATGTCTGGAACAGACAGTTAACTCTCCCCGTTCGTTATTAATCGACTTTTATACGACAATTAGATACCGGAATTTACAGAATTATCTCAGCGCTCTGAAGGCCACGCCCACATTTGACCTCCAGGGAGGTGGAGGGAGACATTTGGACACCAAAACCGGAAAAGTGGAAAGTCTTCTGCTTCGTTCCCACCGAACGCTGATTTTTAGAATCACATGTACATCTGTGAGGAGAACCTGGATCTACATCTCTGAGGAGGAGGAGGAGGAGGAGAACCTGGATTTACATCTCTGATGAGGAGGGGGAGAACCGGATCTACATTGCTAAGGAGGAGAACCTGGATTCACATCTGTTAGGAGGAGGAGGGAACCTGCATCTACATAAATAAGGAGGATAGTAACCTGGATCTACATCTCTGAGGAAGAGGAGTACCTCAATCTGCATAGCTGAGGAAGAGGACAACCTGATCTACATTGCTGAGGAAAAGGAGAACCTGGATCTACATTGCTGGGGAGGAGGAGAACCTGGATCTTCATCTCTGAGGAGGAGGAAAGTTTGGATGTGATTTGTGAGAGGAACTTCTCGGCAGGAGACCAGCTAAGATGTTGGAGCGCAGAGATGGAGGAGGTGGAGCTCATGATGCTGAGGTTGGACATGGGGGAGACGGCGGTGGACAGAATCAAGAACGAGGTCTTCAGAGGGACAACAGGGGTCTGCTGGACTTCTGATTAGGTAATGGAAGACAGATTGAGGCGGTGTGGACAAATCCGGTGATGAGATGCTTCATGGGAGGAGGAGAATGGAGGGTGGAGGAACCGAGGAGATCCAACGGTCCGGACCGTCTTTGTCCAAAGAACAAACTCCATCGTTCCAGTTCAGATCAACCGAATCTTGTCAAAGTTGTTGACTTTCCGTCCCTCGTGATGTTTCTCGTTTATCGTACAAACGTGAAATTATTTCACATATAATACATTCAAGTAAATCTAACAACCAGAGTGTCGGTTATGGAGACGGACCCGTTTGCCGGAGGAACCAGAGGACGGAGACTTTCTGAAGGTCCATGTTTGTCTGCAGCTGAAGAGAAGCTGCTGAGATCTTCTGGAAGGCGAATGTTTGGACTGTTTGCTTCCTGCCGGCGCTGAGCGGACGCGTTTCACTGAACCCTTTCAGACGCTGCTCCACAGTTCTGACACCTTCTTTATGCCGGGCCTTTCATTTGAAAAACCAACACAACAACAGTTTGTCCCGAAGAAACAAAAACTGAGGTCTAAACGGCGAGAACTCCGGGGTCACGCTCTGTGACTGAAGCCTGGGAGTCGTCCTCTGGGGATAAAGACCCCACATGTTGTCCGCGGGCTGCCAGGTCCGTCTTCCTCCTCCGGCTCCGTGAGAGCAGGTCGACACGAGGAGGACTGAAAGACCATTAAAGGGTCCCCCTCGGCGTCTGGACGCAGCAGCAGGAAACGGCGCTGGCGGTGTTTGGAGAACCCGCGGGTGCGTTTGGTTTTCATGTTGGCTCCTGAGGAGGACGACCAGTGGGGAGGAGACACTTCCAGGGCCGAAGAACCGTCACCTAGCAACACCACCTTTAGATGGATGGAGGCTCAGGAAGTCCTCTGATGGCAGGACTGAGGGGACGCCGACCGAGACCGGACTCCGGTCCAAAGCAAAGATATGAATATGATTAACTGTTTCCTGAGACGATGGACGCGGAGAAGTTTTCAAAACAGTCCATAAGCGTTCTGATGCGGGAAAGTCGGGTCAAGGTCCTCGCAGAACCATCTCAGATCACTCACATCAAACCATCAGCATTCATTAGATCAGTCATATAACCAGGTTCTCCTTATCAGATAAGGAGGTACAGGTTCTCCTCATGACACAGGTGGGTCCAGGTTCTCCTCATGAGATACAGGGCCAGGTTCTCTTTTTCATAAAAAGGGGTTCCAAGCACTCCTCATCAGAGAAGTGGGTCCAGGTTCTTCTCATCAAATGTGGATCCAGGTTCTATTCTTCAGAGAAGTAGGTCCAGGTTCTTCTCCTCTGTGAAGTGGGTCGAGGTTCTGCTCCTACTCCTAAGAAATGTTGACCCGCATTCTCCTGCTCAGACGTGAAGATCTACTTTCTCTTCCTCATAAATGTGGACATTGCTCTTCAAAGACGTCGGTCCTTTTGCTCCTCCTCAGATGTTGTCCATGCTCTCCTCTTCGGTGTAAATCTATGTTCTCCTTCTCAAAGACACGGATCCAGGTTCTCCTCCTCAAAGTCCAGTTGTTGATTTGGGTTCTTCTTGGGACTCCAGATGTGTTCCTCAGAGATATAGATCCAGCTTTTCCTCCTCAGAATTCTTTTTTGTAGGTTCTCCTCCTCCTCTCATTCAAATGGTTCCTCAGTTGTCATGGTCTCCTTCATCTCTCTGATGATCTCCTCATCATCCAGACCATTATCACCTCCAATCAGGAACACCCCCCAAGGTTCTGAGAGACAGATAAATGGTTCTGGGTTCTGTTTGGTTGCAGACTCATGTGTTGGACTGAACCTCGATAGTTTAACGACTTCTTCGTGGTTTTTTTGTTCTTGTCGTCTCCTCCTCTGGATTTCCCGCCTTCTTCTCCTCTTTATGTCTCTAAACGGAACGTTTCGTATTTATCATCTGTGGGTCAAATCCATGAAGCTCAGACTCCAAACCTTCCTCGGGAGGTCACGTGTGATGTCATGGCGTCCTCTGGTGGAGGGACAGCGTCAGTGCATCTTCATCATCACGTTTAGCTTATATTTAAATCCCGTCCACAAAAGTCTGTTTTCTTTCTTTGGTGCACCGATCAGCCATAACATTATAACCACCTGCCTGATACTGTCTTGGTCCCAGAACGGCTCCCACCCATGGAGGTCTGGACTCCAGCAGACCCTGAAGATATGCTGTTGTGTCTGGTACCAAGACTTTTGCAGCAGATTCTTTAAGCCCTGGAAACTGCGAAGTGGATCCACAATGGACCAGGCTTGTTAGTCCAGATCTCCTACAAATGCTGGATTGGATTGAGATCTCGGGGGACTTTGAGTTTCTGTAGATGACCCTGTCTTGTGCAAACTTCTCGTGGACTTGTAGACCTTAAGGTGATTTAGTGGTCCTGTAGGTGTCTTGAGAGGTACTTCAGGAGGTTCTCCCGGTCCTTGCTTGTTTTGGTCTTCAGTGTCCTGTGGGTGGATCCAGGTGGATCTCTGGTTTCTTGGTGTCCTTTGAGACATTCTAATGGCCAAGAAGGAGGTTGAAGGAGGGTCAAAAAGTTCTGTTGGTAGTTGAGGTGATGACGGACCTGCAGCGGTTTTTCGGACATAGTTCAGGATGTTCTTGTGGTTCTTTAAAGAGGTTCTGTCTTCTTCGTGCAGCATCTCTGCATTATTGTAATCAGAACTTGTAAAGACTAGGAATGACTTGCCTCTAGTGGGTCCATCAGTGACAAGTTCTGGTACTACATTCCACAGTTATCCCTGTGTGACCTAGTGCAGTTCAAAGATGTTTCCAGCAGGGGGAGTAAGTAAACCACCAGAAGCCCATCAGTGATCCAAGGAGTGATGCAAGGTTCTGCAAGTCTTCACTCCTTCTCCACTGGAAAACAAACTTTCACTGGGTCAGCACATTTTATCTCTCAAACCACCGGAACTCCTCTTACATAACATGGATGGAGGAGCTTCTTCTCACCACTGCTATGGAACCACCTGCAGGAGAGTAAAGTTTGAGAGTGCATGAAGAACCATCCAGCAATGTCCAGAACTTTCAAAAGAGAAAAGTGGAACATTTGGAGTAACCCAGATAAAAGAGTACCAGTGAAGTGAAGATGTCTTAATCCATGACAGGAGGTTTTTCTGGTTCTGTGTGAGAATTCATTTGGTCCTTCAGGAGGTTCAAGCGATGATGGAAGAGTCTTTATGTTGTCATTGTAGTCTTTAAGGAGGGTCCAGCGGTCCCTGACAAGGCTTTTTGTGTCCTTTAACGAGGTTCTGGTGGTCCTTTATGAGGTTCTGGTGGTCCTGTAAGAAGATTTAGTGGTTTAACAAGGTTTTAATGTAGTTATAGTGGTCTTTCAGGAGGTTCTAGTGGTCCGTTAGGATAATAATGAGAATAATTATTATAATAATAATAATAATAATAATAATATTCTATTTTTGTCCCTGAATCACTGCAGGAACGGTTTGAAGAACACAACAACCAGTTCAAGGTGTTGACTTGGCCTCCGGATTCGCCATCTCTCAATACGATCCACCATCTGTGGGATGTTCTGGACTAACAAGTCTGATCCATCTCAAAACAGCCAGGACCTAAAGGATCTGCTGCTTGCGTCTTGGTACCGGATAACACAGCACACCTTCAGAGGTTTGCTGGAGTCCAGGCCTGGACGGGTTCTAGATGTCGATTAATGTGATGTTTTTTGTGTTTAACAGCAATGGAATTATCTTCATTCAGTAAATGTAATAATTTGACCCACCGTTTGTTTTTTTTCTCAACATTTGTTGAATCACTTATTTATTTTTGGCTGATCTGAGCTTCCACACATTCCTGCTCCATGTGCCTCCCTGCTGTGGCTGACCTTGGGTCAGCGGATTAAACTGCCTTAAATTTGAGCTGCTGGGTCGACCGGAGTTATTTATAAAGTGAGAAGGCATGCTAACCTGAGAGAGGACATGTGTCAGGGGCCCCACAAGGTCAGGGGCCCCCGGGGATGTTTGAGTGTAACAGTGACCCATCTGTTAATCTACCTGCTGCAGCACCAGCAGCTGCTGATCCTGAACACACGCATGCAGAGAACACGCAACGCAGCAGAGACGGCAGCAGGACTGCAGTCTCTGTCACTGTGTGAACCTGGACTGTTTCACTGTGTGAACCTGGACTGTTTCACTGTAAGAACCTGGACTGTTTCACTGTGTGAACCTGGACTGATTTACTGTGTGAACCTGGACTGTTTCACTGTAAGAACCTGAACTGATTCACTGTGTGAACCTGGACTGTTTCATTGTGTGAACCTGGACGGTTTCACTGTGTGAACCTGGACGGTTTCACTGTATGAACCTGGACTGTTTCACTGTGGGAACCTGGACTGTTTCCTTTCAATATAAATGGAGAAACGTTTTTAAAAATGAGAAATACACAGAAATCAGAAATACAAATTGTGTTCCATTCCTTTTTCGTCTTTTGGTGTAGTTTCTCCCAGCTGACATCTTTGCCTTGAAAGATCATATATTATTTTCCGATGTGAAAAGGGAAGGTGAAGATGGTGGAGGGTGAACATCGGGACCATGACGCTCCGCATGTTTCCTCCACGTTAAAGACGGCTATGATTAGCGTTGTTATGTAACTTCAGTCAGGCCCTGGGGGACGCCTGCTCCTCCAGCAGCTCCGGGCCTGATTACAGGAGAACTTCCAGATCAACACCCTCGGGACCCTCTGCTGCTGCTTCTTTATGTAGCTCCTCTCCTTCTTCACCGCCGTCTAAAGCTGAGCTCCAGCCCACACTGCATTGTAGCCTCCTATAGCTCCTAGATTTGGTTTTGTAGCACACTTCCTGTCTGGTTCGTCTGATGGCTCTGCTCTTCTCACTTGCCAACAATCTCCAGCTGCAAAGATCTCACAGTGTTTATTCCACACAGTAATTAAAAGGATATTCAAGCCAGAATCCATGTTTCCTTCTCTCCCAGGTAAGACCCATGGAGAGATACGGGAGCAGATGGGACGAGTTACGGATTATAAAGGAGTTAAACAAATCTGAGCTGTCGACTGATGAAGTCATTTTCTGATGATGGCTGGATCACAGGCAGAGATATCGGACAGTCCTCTAGTGATCGGACAGTCCTCTAGTGATCGGACAGTCCACTAGTGATCGGACAGTCTAATAGTGAATGGAGAGTCCACTAGTGATCGGACAGTCCTCTAGTGATCGGACAGTCTAATAGTGATCGGACAGTCCTCTAGTGGTCGGACAGTCTAATAGTGATTGGAGAGTCCACTAGTGATCGGACAGTCCACTAGTGATCGGACAGTCCTCTAGTGTTTGGACAGTCTAATAGTGATCGGACAGTCCACTAGTGATCGGACAATCCTCTAGTGATCGGACAGTCCTCTAGTGATCGTACAGTCCTCTAGTGATCGGACAGTCTAATAGTGATCGGACAGTCCACTATTGATCGGACAGTCCTCTAGTGATCGGACAATCCTCTAGTGATCGGACAGGTCACTAGAGATCGGACAATCCTGTAGTGATCACACGCTCCACACCTGATATTACTAACCGGCGTGGACAGACTCAGAATGTTTGTCTGGTTCTCTTCCTGTGCTGTCGGTTTAGCGGAAATGCCAGCAGAGCAGCAGAGCGCCCTGAGGACCCACTCACACAGGAGTGTTTCCAGTGTTCCCAAATCACGCAGCAGATGGACCGGGCTCGCCGTCCGCACACTGCGAGTCCAAACGTGTGAGTTTGTAGCGTGAAAATGACTCATCGGCCCTGAGAATCGGACACATTCAGTTCCTTTGGCGTGAAAGCGACAATTACATGATGATATTCGGACGTTCTTAATGGAGGAGAATGCAGCATGGGTCCATCTCACGGAACCAGCCTGCAGCAGATATGGACCATCACCGACATCAAACGCCACGACTGGAACATTTCAACAGACTCTGAGCAGCAGCTTTGAGGTGAAGCAAGAGGGCGGAGCTTGAACCTGTCTGTCCGACACTTCAGGTCAAACTGGACTTGATTTATGTCGCTGTCTGTGGTTTGAAGGCAGAGGACAGGAGGAGAAGGATTTATGGTTGAAGAGCCGGAACTGGTCCAGGACTCAAATAGCAGCATTATTCCAGTTGAGTAGCTGCAGCTCTGTCACGAATATGCAAAGTCAGAGCAGCAGCCGCTCTCAGGGAACACCAGCCGCTCCTCACAGCAGATGTTATGTTTGGTGGAGCAAGCTGAGCCAGAGGCAGCTCAACCCGCCACCACCCGCCAATCAGAACAATCAGAACATAGCTCCCAGACAATGATTTGGATCTGGATCCAAATAAACCCTTTTTAGCAAACACTGGTGCCAGAATGAAGACCCCTCTGTACGCCCCTTTGTTTGTTTACAGCAGCCTCTGCGTCTGGTGTGACGTTTGATAGACAGTCCAAGTACAAGAACAAGACCTAAACTTCTGTCCTCTCAGACTCCATCGTCCCCTCACATTTCAGAAAAAGAACCTGAGCTGCTTAAACTCGCCCGGTATGAGGAGTCCACCGTGTTCTGTCACAGGATCGTGACCTCAGGCTCTACATGATGTTTTCCAAACTAAAGTGTAACCTTTTGTTGTGACCTGAACCTCCCTTCACAAAACCACCAGGTTCCAGATTGTAGTGTTGCTGTGTGTTTAGAGAGAGAGAGTTGGAGGAGGTCATGTGATCGGCGCTGGTTGTTTGGCCCGTTGGTTTGAACTCGTAAAGATTTTGGACACATGTGGGTTAACGTTCTTGTGTGGGCGGAGAACAGATCATGGCATTCTGAGGCTTATAATGGACTAATCAATCCATTGATATTTAATGATATTTAATCTCTTTCAGAAACTTTTTCCTACCAAAATAAAATCCCCAGTACTAACAGCGCAGCGCTGTAGATTTTCAGAATAAAGCGCGTTGACAGCAGCATCGTGTCGGGTCGCTGAGCTGCTGATCTCTCGTGATGCATTAAAGCCTCTGCGTGTCTGCAGGCCTGCAGGAGCAGTAGGAGGAGGCAGGGGGGGTGTGCAGCTCATTGGACAGCGGAGCACACACCTCCTCCCCCCACCGTCCATCCTCCATCATCTGGTCACGCTACTCCAATGAGACCTACCCCCACCCACCCACACACACATCACACACTCAGAGGGTTTCAAGTATCGAATGAAGTAAAAACTGAAAGAAAAACACAAAACATGACCGAGGGATTCACCCAGAACCGGTCCAGGAAGTCCACCCGCCTCACCTGCTGCAAGTCACCTACAGATACCAGACCAGGACTGAAGGCATCAATTTATTTCACATACTCTATCCCCCTGAACTTAACATCTAGATGTTCCTCCTGCAGCATCGACAAATGCAGCCCAACGTTTCTGATACCTGGAGATCGGTCTCTGACGTCACTGTGGTGGAATTTTGGCCCACTCCTTCTATGCAGAACTGCTTTATCGTAGCCACATTGGAGGGTTCGTGAGCATGAACAGATCTTTTCAGGTCCCACCACAGCATCTCAATCCAGTTCAGGTCCAGGCTTTGACTAGGAGCCATTCAGAGGTGGACTTCCTCTTCTGCTGGGGATTATAGATGTTCTGCGTGACCTCACAGTCCGATGACCTGACATTCTTCCTCAGCAGAATTCATGTTTCCCTCAATAGTGGCGGGTCGTCCTGGCTCTGAAGCAGCGAAGCATATCCACAAAACTTCTAGTGGAATGCCGTGCTTGATTTACACCAGAGGGAACGGCGGGTCGCGAAGGTGCGTCTGGGGTCCATTCTTTTTCAATCCCTCATACCCTGATAGAGAATCGTGCAAAACACTGGCACACAGAATAGAATGAACAACTTTTTTTCTTTTCTTTTTTTTTAATAAAAAAATAAATAATTATTGCTCTATTAAGGCATGGAAATTAAATTAGCCATTTTAACTGCGTGCTGCTAAGTAATAATTTGCTCAGTCGAAAGTCAACAACGAATATTAACCACCCGTGATGGTGTTCGACATCGTCTCAAACTGTCAGCTGAATCACCTGCATGTGTCTCCTGAACACTGTGAAGCCACCCCCGTCACAGAGACATTACAGTAGCCATTAGAAATCATTAAAGTTAACGACTCACTAACCGAAGCATCATTAAATGCTTGTGTAAACATTCAGACAACCAGTCATGTTGATTCTGGCTGCTGTTAGTCACACGCTCCTCATTGTTGATCGGACCGAGAAGAGAATTAACTAAACTTCTTCTGCAACAGTTTGCAGTGAATCTGCTCCCAAAGTTCTTACAGGTGATGTAGAAAGTGATGCATCAACATGTGCAGCTTTATCAGGACAACTCGGATCAGCCTCAGCTTTTTTATTGAGACAGCTTTCCTAAGAAAAATTGCAAAGGCAACGTGAAAAAAACAATGATGGGAAAACAGTGCAGTTAAACAGTCCAGGTTCATACAGTGAAACAGTCCAGGTTCATACAGTGAAACAGTCCAGGTTCATACAGTGAAACAGTCCAGGTTCATACAGTGAAACAGTCCAGGTTCATACAGTGAAACAGTTTTTCATTTCATCTGTATGAGGTGACTATTTTAACACTGTTAAATGTAGCAGTGTTGCGTTACGATGTGTGCATGTGTTAATGTATGTGTGTGCGTGAGTGTTTGTGTGTGTGTGTGCGTGCGTGTGTGTTTGTGTGAGTGTGTTTGTGTGAGTGTGGGTGCGTGTGTGTGCGTGCGTGTGTGTGTTTGTGTGAGTGTGTGTGCGTGTGTGTGCGCGTGTGTGTGAGTGTGTTTGTGCGTGCGCAGCAAGGGGTAGTATTTGAATAATGTACAGAGATCGCACAACTTGTTATTTTGGGGATAAATTAAATACTTAGTCTGGAATTATGTGCTTGTTGATATAAGAAAACCAAGACTAGGCTTATTCTAGATGTCCTGGATGAGTGTGGAAGTCAGGTCATGTCCGGGCTGAAGGTTGGCGCTCTGACAGTGATGACATGTTGGAACAAATGTAGCTGGTGTTTGACAGCAGCGGGATGAGCTCCACTTCTCTGTCACATTTAGCTCTTTGATTAAAAGTTAATGAGCGGAGCAGGAAAGGAATTACAGGCATGTTCGGAATCTTAACACAAAGTTCCACTGCAGACCATCAGGAGGTCAGAGAAGAGCCACTTCAATCCACCATTACTGAAGATACCACCCACTGTTTGAAATCTAACTGCATTGTTCCACATCTTTGATCCACAGAGAGAGGTCTCTGCTGATTATGTTCAACAGTACGAGGGAAAATTTAATGCTGCATGACATTCAGGTTTGACTTTCATGTCAACGTCGAGGTCATCCGTATCACCCCACGTCCTCTCTGGGTCAGTTAATGGTTCCCCGATCTGGTAAAGTTTGAGAACCACGAGGTTCTACCTTTGGTTATATACCTTTGGTTATGTATAGGTTATACCTCTGGAGAACTCAATGGGAGAGTCATAAAAATGTACTCTGAGATGCCTCTGATCAGCCATCAGTAAAAGGAGAAAACAGTAAAGGACTGACAGTGGTGCCCTTTCAGTAGTGAAGACATGATCCATGGCTCCCTGGGTGTGTCCATGCAGTAGAGAACACAAACAATAGTGCTCTCAAGGTTGCCCCATCCAGTGGAGAAAACATGACATAGAGCTTTTGATGTGTCCTAGCAGAGAAAACGGGGCTCTCACTGGGTGCCCTTCTTGAAAAGATGATAAGGCAAAGCACTCTCTGTGGTGCCCTCCCAACTAGAGGAATGGTAAATAGTTCCCTGTGGTGCCCTCGAGCAGAGAATCATTCCTATCCAGCGGAGAAAACATGGTACACGGCTCATTGGGGTTCTATCTAATGGAGAAAATAGGAGAGGGACTCATCACTCAGGGTGCATTTCCAATATGGAAAATATGATCAAGCATTCCCTAGAGCGACCATCCAGTGGAGAATACAGTGAGGACTGACTTTGATACCGATTTAATGGTGAAAACAGGTAAAATGGCTCTTTGTGGGTGTCCTTCTGCTGGACAAAAACAAACTATAGCTCTCTTAAGGTTGCCCATCCACAGGAGAAAACATGATTTTGAACTTTCTGCTGTGTCGTAGTGGAGAAAACAGTGCTCTCTAGGCTAAACTTCCAGGGGTTGAAAATACCACCAGAGAAAATGGCTTTCCGTGGTTCCATCTTGTAGAGATAAGCGCCCTTCAAGTGGAGAGAACATGGTAAGTGACTCATTGGGGAGCATTTCAAGCAGAGAAAACATGGTAAGAAGCACTATAGGGTGTTCATTCAGTGGAGAAAACAAATTTTAAAGAGGGTGTTTGAAGACGACATTAATAAGCCACCAGATGCGTTTATTGCAGGTGATGTCTACCAGACATATGTAGATACTGTGTGAATGTGCTGTTGTAAGTGCTGTTGGACAGATGAGTGCTGCAGTGAACATTACCACAGATTAGTGTGGATTATGGAGGAGAGATTATACAGTATATGGTGGGGGTCAGAATTGATCTGGAAGTGGGGCAGCCATCAGTGATCGAATCGAGGTCAGTTTCATGTCATGTCATCACTTTCCTTCTGGAATCACATATGAAATCTCGATGGAGAGTAGAGGACAATGATTTACATGTTGTAGCTCCCATTTTAGCATGCTAGTCAATTGGATCTTTACATTATATGACCAGAGAGCCATTTATAAAACTGTCAATCAATCTGTTAATCATATTCAAGAATATGAAAGCAGTATTCTATCGTCAAGGTTTGGCAGGTAAGACAACCTGATCCACACATCAGGCTCTTTCGTTGGTGTCAATCAGTGAAAACGAATTAAACACTTTTGCGTTGAAGGATAAGTCTTTTATCTTGCCTAATTTTATATATTGTTAGCATCATGCCTCACATTAGCAATAACTTTAGCGGATAATCAAGCTCAAGTAAGTGTAAGTGTCCCTGCCTGTAATCAGTGGTTATATACAATAAAATAGTGGTAGTAAAGATAATATATAGTAAAAAAGAAATATATAATGTACAATGATAGTATTGTAATAGCTGTAGTATTATACATTATATGGTAGTAGTGGTAGTAATATATGATCTATAGTAGGTGATATAACAAAGTAATAGTGTTGGTTATGACTGCAAAAGTAGTAGTAATATGTGATATGGCACACATATTGACATATATTAGGAATACTAGTAGTAGAAATCTTGTAATAGTTGTAGTAATAACTGTTGTAGTAGTAGTAATAGTATATATAATAGTAGTGGTAGCAATATATATATATATATATCAACATAACATAAAGTAGAAGTTTACGTTCTCATATATCATATTATAAAAGTATTCAAGTCGTTTTATCTTATTTTAAATTGTATTTTTATTTTATTTTATTTTATGTGATTTATTGCCGAAGCAGTAATACTGGCGGAGTGCCACTCTCTTTGACAGCAGGCGGGTCCTTCTCGTCATTCCAGCCCTCCTGCGTCATCACGACGAAGGTGATTGGTGGAAAAATACGGGTCAATGCCTATGCTCAAATCCCGTTGGCTGTTCCTGGTGTCGAATACGCAACCCTTAACTCTGTGGCAGACCGCTATGGAAGAACGTTGGGAAAAAACAAAATAATCTGAGTGTTTCGGCCATCTTGGCTCTTCTCGCTCCGACAGGGGGAGAGTGAATTTAAGGACGGAGACGAACCGCTGCGGTAGGATCCAAACACGGTCATTTCTAACCATTTTGTGCGGAATAATCCAGACCACGCTTATCATTTGAGCAGCTTCATGTTCGTGTGGGTTGTTTTTTTCCCCACGGTGTCCCGCTAGGAGCCGTCAAAACCTGTCAGACTAGCTAGCTGTGGAGGTAAGCTAAAGGCTAGCCGGGACAGCTAGCTGCTCCAAACCCGAGTTGTGGTGGCACTGTCGGATTGAGGACTGCAGCTTCTCACAGTAACCTCTTAAGCTGCCGGCGGAAGGCTGTGAGGTGCCACATGGCATTAACTTTAAATGCTAACATTTGATGAACATTCTAGTTGAACTTTGGGACAGTTAGCACTGAGAAAAATTGATGATTTTAAGTTAATAAGACCCCCAATCTGGAGCAGTGAACTGAAAGTTGGAGCTCGTCCTGGACATATCAGCTGTGTAAATCGATAACAATGCCCTGATTCCAATTGAAGAAGACTGCTCCACACGTCGAATTACGGACTACTAATGACTTCAGGTTTTATTGCAGACTTTCTCAGCTGTGTGCCCCCGAGGAGAGCTGAAACTCGGCTGGTATTTAGTGGATCTCCTTCTCCGTGACTGGGCCTGTCCTCAGGCTACATCCTCACCTCCTCCTCCTCCTCCTCTCTATGCTTACATGTGATAAACCAGCACTCAATAAGTTGTCTGGGCCTGGACATGCTGCAGATACTCTTTGCTAAGGCACTTTAAAGGGACACTACTCTTCGCTTTGGGATTATAACTGAAATCAAGGGGGTTTACACCCTGAGGATCCATAATGGGATCAGCGACCAAACTGGCCATCAGTGTTTTCCTCATCTCCTGCTCCTCAGGTGAGTCTCCGCTGCCCATTCCACACATTACAATACACACCTTCTGCAGAAACGCACTGCATTTGGACTAGAAGCGTCTGTACTTTCGATTAGCTGCTGATTCTGTCCTTTACAGCGAATGATTACATTATCAAGTGTCAAAAATGCAATAGTTTTTTATATGCAAACAATAAAATCATATCATCCAAACGCATTATCCAAACATGCAGGAAAATTCATAAGGAATGTAGAAACGACCGCTTATTTCCAAGTCTTATTGTATTGTATGTTTAAAAGAAAATCTGGAAAAACACAACTTGAAAATTTCACAAGAGAAAAATATTTTTGCTTGATGCACTTATGAAAGCACCTGTATGAACCTGGACTGATGCAGTGTTTAAACTTGGATTGTTTCACTGTGTAAACATGGATAGCTTCACTATGTGAACCTGGACTATTTCACGGTATGACACTGGACTATTTCACGGTATGACACTGGACTGTTTCACGGTTTGAGCCTGGACTGTTTAAACTGTCTGAACCTGGATTGTTTCGCTGTGTGACTGTTTCATAATATTATTTTAAGGAACTTAGTAGTAGCAGTTATATTAGTAGTAGTGGTGGTATCGTAGTAACGACAATAAAAGTGGAATATCTTTTGAAGCTTGGGAAAAATTTGTTGTATGTTTAATGGAATTACAGCTACTTCCTGTCTGATGGCGAAGCATCTAACCAGCAGAAGAAATATTAGTAATAGCAGTGTTATTGCCTTTTGCATATATATTAGTCTCGGAGGTGAAGTTATACATTACTAATATAAGTATTTGAAATATTAGTTGTAGTGATATTGAATTTTTTGCATTGATGGTCACTATAAGTAGCCACATTCTGAGAAATATTTGGTGATGTATTGGTTTGAAGCTGACATTTGCTGCATTGCCTTGGTTACAAATACAGCTCTTTATTTTATATATATATATATATATATATATATATATATATATAAAAAATTTGGTTTTGTTTTTATTTTTTTTGTATTTTGAGATTCTAATCCAACAGAACATAACATATATTCACAAAACAACAAGTATAAGAAGTAATGCATTTAATTAATATAGGCCAATGGTGCATTAATTTTGGTTGAATACACTCAAACCCACATACAGCTGAGTGATTTCTTGTGAGATTTTTTTTTTAATAATCTGTGTCACGCCACAAAAAGTAGTAAACTATATAATGGTGAATAATGTTAATGACGAATAATTAAGGCCCACAATTTCCAGAGCTCTTCACATCATCTAAAACTGATTCAGGGTACAATGTAGTAAAGAAGTGGACATTAATGTGATCAAGAAGGATGTGAGGAAAGCTTAATCAAATAAAGCGAATAAAGAGATAACATTTTTCTTTATGAATACAAAAAAAAAGACCAATTCTCAGGATCACCCATCAAGGACATATTTCACGGAAAATATCCAAAGTGTAACACAATGAAAACCGTAAAAATGACAGAAGGCTGACATGAACTGCCGCTGAGACAGCGGTGGAGGTAGTAACAGATGGAACCGAAATCCGTACGACTGTGCAGTAGAATGTACTATCTGTCAGCAGTTAGCACCTATTAGTGACCAGCACCTTGTAGTTGTCAACATGTAGTAGCACCTAGTAGTGGTTAGCTACTAGTTAGTGGTGGCTTGCAGCTAGTAGCGGTTTGCACCTAAAAACAGTCTCCAATTAGAAGCCGTCAATACGTAGTTGTAGTTAGCAGCTAGTAGTGGTTGGCAGCTAGTAGCATTTAGAAGCTAATAGCATCAGCACCTAGTAGCTATTAGTATGCTTGTAGTGGTTAGTAGCAGTTTGCACCTAGAAGTAATCAGCAGTTAGTAGCGGATAATGTAATACAAACACGACAATTCTTATTTCAGCCGATTTTACACTCATAAAAACATAATCTTGAATTTTATATTTTATTTTTGTAGTTTCCTTTTGGATCATATGGATTTTGGTAAGGTAAAAAGGTCTGATTATTTTATGTAGGTAGTTGAATCTTTCACATACGGCCATTATAAACTGAAATACTAGAGGGCAGCAATGAAACATGACTGACTGCAAAACATGATCGCTGAACACAGTTTAGGTACAGAGGGAACATAAATGTAACAAAGAAGACACAGGTCGGCAAAATTGAAACAAGGAATTAGCCTCCGAGAAGTTTCTCTCTAAAGTATGCAAAACATCCCAAAACTCTGTGTGATGCCTGTACAGAACCGTAAACCCCTCCCTATTTTGTTTGAATATACTTTTATGTTTAATAATTCTTCCAAATGCTTTGAGATCGATTCTACTTACACGAACCTTTCTGATGGGTTAGTATGTCTCTTCCTGTGAGGTTAGTCTGCTGGTTGGAGCACTCAGGTGGAGGTGCGATGGATGCTGACAACTGTTGGTTTCTGTCATTCAATATGTCATTTGTTTGATCTTAGTGTCAGTAGAAACCAGCAGGACCAGGGGAACCAGAGCAGCAAAATGTTTCAGTCCATTTGTATGTTGTTGACTATCAGCTCTAGCTGACCTTCCAACCTTTGACCCTCCACACCTTAAACACTTAAGGACAGACACACAAGTTATTAATACCTAAAGGGGGAAATCAGTCTTTACAGCAGCTCCAACAAACAGACATTTTAAAGGTTACAAAGCGTAAGACGCACTATGTAATAGGACATTTTGTATACATATATAAATAAATATATATACAGACATATAATAGAGGTGCATAGAGGTTAGAAAGTCTTACCAGCCAATACCGATTTGGCTTATTCCCATTATTACTCATCATTTTTAAAACGATAATGAGTAGTGTATTTTATGTGCTCTTATTTGGAAGGTGAGAGTAAGGCTGGCCGGTATTGTGTATGTGTTTGTTGAAATTAATGCGTTCTCTGCGTGTTGCCCTTCTTAACCTAATTGTATGACACTTCTAAGTTCAAATTAAATTAAAGGATTTCAGGGCTCGTGGCTTACTCCGCACTATCGCTAGCTTTAGCCACTCTACTAGTGTTAGTTTCTGAAAACATCCTATTTTCCTAAGGGTGATTAAATTTGAAGTGTGTGATTAAGTTCTCTGTGCGGTCTGTTTTCGGGGTTGTTCTGCCGCAGTTTATTTTGTCTTACTGGTGTTACAAGCTTTGTGTTTTCTAATGGTTTATGGTTTACTTTGGATATGTTTGTAGCCATTCTATCTAACTGGAAGCGGTCTGAGTGAGGCTGCTTGGCCGATTGCCGATCACATCAAACTAGGTCTCCTGGCGCCAATCAGCCAGCCGATCAATCAGTGCACCTACAAAATATATATTTTATATAAATATATATATATACACACATACATATATTTATGTGTGTACATGTATTTACTTCTTTTGTCACGTTTGACACTAAAGTCTAAATGCTTGTGTACTCTTTATCAGTAAAAGGTTGTTTACGTTGACACCAAAGTCTATTAGTGCACAAACAAGCTAACTGCAGCTTTCACATGTACATGAGAGGAGAGCTGCTCTGCAAGAGCTGAGCATCTGTGCTACAATGTCCTCGTTGAGTTTTTGTCTGAAACACAACAGATTAGGACGCAACAAAGATTCCCAGATGCTGACACCGTACAACGATTTTAACGTCAAGATATATTGAATATTGAAAGAATTTAGTGATATTACCGCATCAAACATAGTTGTTCAGTATCTCTACCGTCTGGTTGTAAGAGCTTTATATGTTCGACCCTCTTCGTCCGGAGTTAAACACTTTTTTTGAAGACGGAGAGAGAAAAGAATCTTGTCTAAAACATAACACAGGACAAACCGTTTTAATTAACCTCCGACTAAAATAAAGTTTGCGTTCATTATTTATAATAGTGTTCATTGTTTCACTTTCTTTTGGTATGGTTCGCTTTCATGCTGCACTTTGTCAAACGTACCGAATCTTCTGAGCAATGTCACGCGGTTGTATCGACTGCACAAGGTGACGGCAGTGGAAGAAGAAGAAGAAGAAGAACAGCTGCGGTGATTGTGATTAAATACTCTTTTGAACTGGTGTTGGAAAAACGTTGATGATCACTTTGTTCCGCAAGTCACAAATTGATTTAATTTTACCACCGTAACAGTTCTTCTACACATGAGCTGTGTTTCCACCGTTAGGAGTTAGCGAAAAAAGGGGGTTTGGTGCGACGATGACTCCAGAGCGCTTCGTGCCCTTCGCTTAGGCAGGTATGGGAGACACTGGTAGACTGGGTACCCAGTGTGAAAGTAGGACCGGAGGAAAAAGGCCACCTCACACTAGACTGAGTAGTAAGGGTTCCAGCTGGTGGGCTTGCGTCCAGTCAGGGATGTCTGCGCCGCCGGTGATCTCCACCTGCCTGCATGCTGGTCCAACCTCCAGAACCCCAGCAGCATCCCTTATGAAACACAGATGTGGTGGAGTAATTTCTAAATCACATGAGGTCATCAGGCAATGCAAGTCCCCTGCGAATAGGGCATAGGACGTGTTTTCCTGGTTACACAGACGTTGAGCGAAGAATTGACGTGGATTTGAACGTATTAAATCACATGCTTTTCTCCATTTCCTACCTTACGGCTATAACTTGGTGTGTTTTTCTTTCACACCACAAAGCGCAGCAACGGGGTTCACTTGGAAGCGAACTGAGACCCCCGTTCTCAAGCGGACCAGAGTTTGTTTGTTTCAGAGTTTGCTTGAGTTCGAGTGAGCTTTCACTACCCCAAACGTACCAGAGTATCCGAGGAAACGACCCAGGGTTCGTTTAACATGGACCAAACGGCTCAGGTGTGAAAACGACCTAAAGGTCCAAACTGCTGGCTGCTCTAGAACCAGCTTCTAACAGCCGGTGTGTTGGGCTCCACACCAGATTAAACAGATCTGGTGTAAACATCTCCTGCGTCAACAGGTTTCCGCAACATTTATCCTTCACCATCATGAGCAGTCTGTCTTTTGTGACCATGAATTCAACTCTTCCATGTTTTCGGTCCTTTGGCTTCTTCGCTGTCCCGGAGAGGCGGCGGCAGGCTCTTGGCTGACTGATGTTTCCACAACAAACGGGTTTGTCAGCCACCGATTCATATTTTGTGATCAGCCTCCAGAAGAATTCATGCTGTCACGATAAGCCATAAGCGTAATTTGGTTATGGTGCCCAAACCAACCCCCATTAATTTCACAGAAAGGTATAACATGTCTAACACCAACAAATGAATAAATAAAACAAATAAATCTGAAATAAATTCTCCTGAGCCACAAAATATTTAGAAAAACGTCAACCTGATAAATAAATATGCTGTGGTTCCCCCCTCGACCATCATGCCCAAACCAGTTCGTAGTCTACGTGTAGGAAGGGGCGGGCTTGATCACATGAACCACCCGATGACACATGCTGTTATTAATGACATCACACTGTTGTGGCGACGCTAATTCAGACGTAACACGACAGACAACCGACACCTGGATCAGATTTTTCCAGCAACGGTTTCTGGAAGCTCTATTATTTTAACTCTCTTGGTTTCTGACCCACGTATACTTTAACACTCCATGTCAATGTTCGTGGTATGTTCTTGTGTGGGTGGAAGAGTTGGTTGGGGTCCTGGTCTTTATAGACATACATATATTTGGTTTACGTAACAAACCAAATAACAAAAGCGTAACGCGTAAATTATTCAAAGTTTATCCTACCTCTTCATCATCCATCACACGTGATGGACCACTCTCCTCCTCAACTCCATCACCCTCCTCATCAGTCGCCCTTTAACCCTCTAAATCTACCAAAAACTCCATCTAATTCTCTCAGTATCCACTCCGCGCACTGTGCCCCCCATCTCCACCCCTCCACCACCCTGACCCAAGTTAATTCAGCCTGCTGTCCCACATCCATCAGATTCTGTTGGGCTTCTTTTTTTGTTTGTTTCTTTGCGTGATAAAAAAATAAGTAATATTATGATCTCCGCCGTCAGAGGAGAGGAGGATGTTTGGATAAACTATAAATTCTTCATCACTGGTTTAAAATCGCCTTTCGACGCGGAACCACGACCGGCAGAGAGTTTCTAGAAAGCACTTTCACCAGAAAATTACGTCACTGCTTCAAATGTCAATTAGAGCTATGATTTGATCGCCGCCGTGATGGTCGGATTCTAGGGGTTAAAAGGGGTGTGGTCAGAGGAGTTGTTGGAGCAGGATATTATTGAACTATTGACCAACAACAACCCGGTCCAAAGTCGGTGCTGCCAGATTTTTAATGGACGCATTAGATGCGCGTACATAGACCGCTCCGCGACACACACACACACACACACACACACACACACACACACACACACACACACTCAGCTGGTTACACACCAGTGATAATGGATCTATGACATCATAATCCATCATCCATCGATGGTGAGTAATGATAGCTTGTCAAAGGTAAAAGCAGATAGTTAATGTGGGAACTAATATTATTGTTCCATCCCCTTGGAAAAACGCATCTCTGCTGAACTGAACGTATGAGTCAGAATAATAAATATACAATAAATAATATCTAATCCATAATAATATAAGAATGTAAGACACTTTGTTCATATAGCACTTTTCTCAGACCCAGAATAAAAACATTTTCAAGAAAGAGAAGTAAAATTAGATTAAAAGCAATCGAAAATGGAATCAACCCTCCCCCACAGCAATAAAGATAGATAAGAAAGCAGCAGCAACTATGGAGCAAGACCAGGAAGTGCTTCAAAAGTCATCAGTCAAATCCTAAAATCAATTCCAAGACAACTTATAATGAGAGGTTGAAACAGGACTTATGAGGCCTTATCTCTTATTAGTTTTGTGTTGTTGTACCATCTGATAACATGAGATAGAGTTCTGTCTGAACCAGGGCTGCAACTTTTGATTATTTTTATTTGATTAATAGCGGTTTGTTCGATAAACTTTGGTGTCTGCGTAGGCAACATTTTTACGGTGGAAAATAAACAGTCCCCTATGTTGGTGGTTCAGTCCGCACTAGACGTTTATGTAAATCCGGCTCAACAGCAAACAATAACAAACAAATAAGTCCTGTGATATTTATGAAAGGTACTATCAAAGGCATAATTCATATTTAAACCATATATGCATAAACACAATCTGGTGACTCTCCTCTGCATACGTTTACATATTATTCACCCTACCTGCATTCTGCTCTAACACTACAACTAAACTAAATAAAGATATATCTTATTGTCATTTGTAATGGATGAGTTCATTTAAGGATTAATCAATAATTTAGAAAAATATTCTATAGATGAATCCAAAAAAATAATAATTAATCATTTCATCTCAAAGAAATCTTTCTCAGATTTTGGGACAGCAGACCCTTCATTTCTGACAAACAGGATAGAAGATGATTCAACTCGTCTTCGTCGCTCGTTTTTAATGGGACTTGCTTATCTCATGGCATATTAATAAGTATTCAGTCATGGTTCCTTCCTGTAATTCACAACCTCCTCCCACATAAAAGCCCCCATAGCTGGATTAATAAAACCAGTGTGAACGTGGTCCAGTTTGTTTGGCTTGGTTCCGGTGAATGAGCTACAGCTGCACACAGTCTTCATTTGAAGGCTTTTATGTCCCAGTGTGGAATCGGGCATTTACGTCCCAGTGTGGAATCAGGCTCGTTGTGTAACCTGTACTTCCTCTCATGAACTCTGAATGAATGAAAAGACATGGACTCTATGATAGAATATTCTTTGAATTGAACAAAATTGAAAGGTCGGAACAACCATCTTTTTCTCATAAAACTTTATTTCTTTATTTGTTACGAAATCTCCAATGTATTGATTTATTTCCCCTCACCTTCTGTCTTTTCCTCAGGTGCCATCCTGGGTCGCTCCGACTCTCAGAAATGCGTCCACTTCAACTATAGCCCTTCCTCCTCGCTGTCGGAGAGTCGGGGGAACCTCAGCGGGGTGGTCACCTGCTCCGGAGAGAAGGACAAGAGGCTTCACTGCTTCGCCACCTGGAAGAACATGTCTGGCGATGTCCAGGTGGTCAAACAGGGATGCTGGCTGGACGACATGAACTGTTACGACAGGTAAGAACCGGTCCTGGTCTCAACCTAATGGGACTCATTCTACTCAGTGTCAGAACTCTGCACACACAAACTAAAAATGCCTCTCCTGGTCTTAATGCTAAATTCCCATTTTCACTCGCAGCCAATGCAGCATTGCTCCAGCCAACACTTCAGCTATGATTAGCTTTAGCTGTAGCTAATGTTCGCATTCATAGAGCCATCACTGCAGCTAACATTAGCATTTCTGCAGACACCACTACAACTAATGTCAGCATGTCTACAGCCAGTGCTGAGCTGCTGTTGGCTTCAGTTAGCATCTCCATATTAGTGAGTTTGGTCAGTGTAAAAACTCAATCAGACATCTGCTGTATTATTATATCCCCGAAAAGTCTGGGGTATTATGGAATCATCATCATTGCCGACGTCGCAGATCCAACTAAAAAGCTATTTCATGGATCATTTTGTTTTTGGGAGAAATCTGTAGTAAATTTCTGACCCTGGGGGGGGCACTAGCAGCAAAGGTTTTTGGATCATAAATTTTCAAGCATCGGTCCGATTTTGTTGAAATTTGGTGCATATGAATTGACTAATTAATTAAGATCTATCCTACACATATTCTACACATATTTTAATCTTAGAGTATTTTACACACGCCGGGGAGCTTTTTATTTGCTAAAAAAAACCTGTGGAAATAACTTAACATTCAATTTGAGGATTTTGTGCCACGATTGGGATTGGGGTGTTTTCGGGGATGTACCTTATTGCCGGGGACAAAGGCATAATTATGGTTTAAACATGCATGGAGAGTTTAGAGTGAACTGACCCTTTAAAGAGCTGAAGCCAGAGCCGTTTAAAACCGCTGAGTCTGCAGGAGCAGAAGAACCTGGTGTCACCGTCTCCCTTTTCTTCCGCTGCTGTCAGGAATGAATGTGTGGAGAAGAAAGAAGCCCCTGAAGTCTACTTCTGCTGCTGTGAAGGAAGTCTATGCAACGACAAGTTCTTCTACATTCCTGTTGAAAACCAGCAGCAAATACCAAGTAACAAACACCTTCACCTTTACAGTCTTATTATCACACTTCTTCCGATTAACATCGGCAGAAACGTTAGTAATCGTTTCCACGTGGTTCTGCTCGTCGTTTGTATTACAGTTCCTGTTGCAGATAGTCTGTCTGGATGAACTACATTTTACATTAATCAGGCCTCCACTAGGTTTGATCGTAACGGTTTTCTTCCTCTGTGTGTTTCCATAGCAACAAACAAACCAGTGACATTGAAGCCGCCAGTCCTGACCACTCTGATGTACTCGCTGGTTCCCATCATGGCCTTCACCGCAATTGTCCTCTTCTCCTTCTGGATGTACCGACACCACAAACTGGCCTACCCACCTGTCCTGGTTCCAACACAGGTGAGTCAATCATTCACTCTCTCGGAGTTTGGCGTTCCACAGGGATTGGTTCTTGGCCCCATTTTTTTTTACCTTTAACCTCTGGAACACTGTTTTTTTTTTATCATTTAAGCACACAATAACCTACTATTTAGGTTCCCCCAGCGTAACAGTCCAGGTTCCCCCAGCATAACAGTCCAGGTTCCCCCAGCGTAACAGTCCAGGTTCCCCCAGCGTAACAGTCCAGGTTCCCCCAGCGTAACAGTCCAGGTTCCCCCAGCGTAACAGTCGAGGTCTCCTTGCTGGTTTTGTTCGCTCTTGTTGACTCTGACTCTGTAAACTGTTTCTGCCTCTCAGCACGCCTTTCATATCATGATCGAGGTAAGAAGATCAAACTGTGTCTCCGGAGAATGCTTCATCATCTCCTTTCACTTCATTTCTTACATTTCCAGCTTTAATTTTGCATCTTTATTCTCCCGCAGCCTGACGTTTGTTTTGAAACACTTCAGCCTTCTTGTTTTTGTTTGTCCATGGTTTGTGTTGTCGTTGTAGCTGTTGTCTCCACGTGTCGTTCTGTAGCTGCATGATACTTAGGAATTTGTCTTGAAGGAGCCGGCAGTTAAGGTGTGTTTATTGGTTTATGTTCCGAGGTGGACCCTCCATTACGCCTCCAATTCATTTATACAGGCCAAAGGGATGGAATGAAGGAGCACCAGGCCCACCTTGTTGTCGTGTTTATTCTGTTGCAAGTTCCTCACAGAACCCAGATCTCCTGGCTCATTGGGTTCTTGAGTCAGGGACGGACATGGACCATTTCCTTCATTAGGTTTGATTGGGAAAACGGTGTTTTTATCACATCCAGTCACAGGTGACAGTCTTCCATGTTGTTTCCCCTCAGGACCCCGGCCCTCTGCCCCCATCCCCCATTCTGGGCCAGAAGCCATTGCAGTTACTGGAAATCAAAGCCAGGGGACGCTTCGGCTGCGTGTGGAAGGCCCAGCTGCTCGGAGAATATGTCGCCGTGAAAATCTTTCCCATCCAGGTCTGTGCTGTCTGAGCTTCCTCAAACGTATCACATAAACACCGATAGTCCTCAAACAATGGAGAGTGTAAAAACAAAAGGGAATCAGCGCTGCCATGTTTATCAGAATTCACCTGCTGTTTGTGAACAGAATCTTAGGGATCACACTTCAGTGCCTCCGGGCTCTTCATTAGACATCAAAACACACTTAGGATCATAAAAACCATTGAGTGCTGATGTAGACAGACTTCTGGAGTTGTGCGGAGCACAGGAATAATATCTACTCAGGGAGGTCTATTAGAGAAGATGGGCACGACTTGGTTCTACTTCTCCCTGGGGATCCAGATTTTCACAACCTCCCCCATATTTACCTGTATCTCTATCTCTCTTTAGTAAAATTCACCTGTGATGGAGGATCCGGAGGAGTGGGTCAGGCTCATAACTCTGATGACATCATCCGATTATAGCCCGCAATCAGATTTAAGCAGATGCTTTAGATCTCAGCCCACAATCATCATACTCTGGGGAAATGACAAAATCATTTTCATTTATTCTAGTAAATATTATTACCTTGTACCCTGACTTGGAACGTTGGGTTGGTAGCTGCAGTCACGTCAGACTGTCTCTGTAAATAATGAGAAAACAATCGCAATAATTGTATTTTACCCAGGGCATCCGTGTGACGATGACCGTGTCTGTGCTTTAACGTCTGTTAAAGCACAGACACGGTCTAAAGTCTCGCTGCCCTAAAGCAGCGAGACTTTAGGGCTACCCGAATGAATATAGAAAGGATAAAAACAAGTAAACCACAAACCTCCCCTTCTGGGACCTGCTTAAAGATAAATTACCATGAGAGCACAACTCAGGTACAACTTCACCACATGTAGTTGTATGACTTTACCTGATGAGACAGTTAGTCCCGCTCCCTGTCTGCAAACACCGAAATAACTACAAGAAGCACTCTGATGAAAAGGCGGATACCAGAGCTGGATGTTGAAGAGCAGATTGGAATTTTTAATGAAAAATAAGAATCTGAAGCGCTATGACGAATTTAGAAGATTCCCAATGGTAAAGAATTGGGGGGAAAAAAGATTGTATGAAAATGATAATGCATGAAAGATGTGAAAGTTTTGCTTGAAGAGCTGAAGTCATTCTGCAATTCTGACTTAAATTTTTATATTGTATAATTTAATTATAGCTAAGATTTTTTGTAGGTTCTGAATAGTAAAGATTAAATTTAATTTTAAAATTATGCGTTTTGATCCAAAATCTATGGCTGTGGAGTCAGGATTATGGAATTTATGGCAATTGAATCCAATATCTTTCGTTGTCATTTTTCCAGCTCCTCTTACTCTGCCTTAACGAGTGCTCCACTCTTAATTTCTGAAATTTTCCCCAGATATCATTTTGCTCAAGGTCCATGTGAAGACATACTATGAATGACACAGAAATGCTGGACCGACTATGTGAAAGATGCCGAATGTAGCTACGTTTTGAAGATTGATTTGTGTTTTATAGGTGAACGTATGAAGGGTCGGTGAAGGGATGAATATTAGTGAATTTTCTGAAGAGGTCGAATGATTTTTCCATAAGAATGAACGGGGCTTGAAAATGGTGAATAATAGTGAATGTTCATGACATCACCGGAATGTCCTGATTGAGCTGGACGTTTAAAACTTTCATTAAGTTTAAAACGTTACACTAGTTAAGTGCCAAAAAACACGGCAGAAAAGGATGAATAAAAATTTAAAGAATTTTGCGTGCATTAACATATGGGTTAAAAAACTAAAGATTTTCTCTTTAATGTTGACTGATATTATTTCTACACCTTAAACCCGCCTGCAGTTCTTTGTGTGTATAAACTTATTTTCTGCTGCTCTCTAGTCAGCTATGTGTACAATAATCCGGCCTGACCTTTGACCTCTGCTTATTTTTCCGCGTCCAGGATAAGCAGTCGTGGCAGAACGAGTACGAGATCTTCACCCTGAACGGGATGCGACAAGAGAACATCCTGCACTTCATCGGAGCAGAGAGGAGAGGCAGTGGCATGGACATGGAGCTGTGGCTCATCACGTGCTACCATGAGAAGGTGCTGCCACCTGCAGGACGCACGGAGAACCACAACACACAACCTAAAACTGTCAATAGCACATTAACGGAACACACCCATCTTTATTCTACATCATTACAATATGATGTAAATGTGACCATCTCTTTTATCGTCCTTATCAAACACTAGATTAAATCTTTTTCTTAATCCATTAAAAAGTGTAAAAATAAAGCTAGAACATAATATGAATTATCAGTAGATAATTTTAATGAACATTAATAAGAATAAAGACACCATCTTCATGAACACATTTTATCTTTGAATTCATGGGAGGGTGAAACGGACCAGATTGACCGTTAAGAGATCAAATACAACCGGAAGAGACAAACATGACAACGAGATCATGACTGACCACAGTTTGATCCAAATGTCCACAAATGTACCCACTAATGATGAGGATCTTATCACCAGTTTCTCTGCTTTTTTTTTTCCAGTTTTTTTCTCACCTCTCCTCTCCTGTCATGTCTTGTGTGGAAAACCTCATGTTCTTTGTTCTATGTTCTCTCCTCAGGGCTCTCTGACGGACTACTTGAAGGCCAACATCCTGTCCTGGTCTGAACTGTGTCTCATCGCTAAGTCCACGTCCCGGGGTCTCGCCTACCTGCATGAAGATATACCAGGACACAAGGACGGACACAAACCTGCCATCGCACACAGGTACACCAAAAGAGATCACCTGTCAGAGAAGACTCACTCTGTGCGTCAGAGAGGAGGAGGTCTCACTCTGTATAATAAAGGAGGAGGTCTCACTCTGCGTATCAGAGAGGAGGAGGTCTCACTCTGTGTTTTGTTTTCTCAGGGACTTAAAGAGTAAGAACATCCTGCTGAAATCGAACCTGACGGCTTGCGTCGCTGACTTCGGCCTCGCTCTCAGGTTTGAGGCAGGAAAATCACCTGGAGACACCCACGGTCAAGTGAGTCTTCGTGCTTCATCCTTTTAAAAAAGACGATGGAGGATGATTCCATGTCTAAATCGAAAAATTAAGAAGTATTCCTCAGAACCTCCAGTCCAGTCTGTCTTCCTTGAACCAGAGTGAATGTGTCCCTGTTTATGTGTCAGGTGGGGACCAGGAGGTACATGGCGCCAGAGGTCTTGGAGGGAGCCATAAACTTCCAGAGAGATGCCTTCCTGAGGATAGATATGTACGCCTTGGGTCTGGTTCTATGGGAGCTCGCCTCGCGCTGCAAAGCCGCTGACGGTAAGAAATCTTTGGACGCGGACTTCCACCTTCCACCATGGATTTTAGCGTTTTTAAATTACGTTTTGACTTTTTCTGAACTGGTATTTGCCCTAACCGACAGCCGCCATCTTTCAGTGCCCTCACACTTCTGTGACTGCTGGTACCGTATTTCAGTGATGTCCCGCTCTTCTCTGATCCAGGTCCAGTGGACGAGTACATGCTGCCATTTGAGGAGGAGGTGGGTCAACATCCGTCTCTGGAGGACATGCAGGACGTGGTGGTCCACAAGAAGCTGAGGCCGATACTTAGAGATTGCTGGCAGAAACATGCCGTGAGTAAAAATTTCACTACCCATAATGCACAATGCGTACTTTGTTCTTGGATATTGTCAGACCTGTGCCATGGGTACCCCCTTACAGGGTCTGGCTGTGCTCTGCGAGACCGTCGAAGAATGCTGGGATCACGAAGCCGAAGCTCGGCTGTCAGCCGGCTGCGTGGAGGAGCGTGTCGTCCAGATGCAGCGGCAGACGAGCGTCACAGCGCCCGAGGAAATTGTCACGGTTGTCACCATGGTAACCAACGTGGACTACCCACCCAAAGAGTCAAGTCTATGATGAGGCTGAGGACCAATCGGGATGGATTAAGGACTCCCATTGTGAGCGTTTCCTGTTTCGGTTTTGGATGTGGTTGAGCTCGTCAGGCTTGCTCAGTGGTCATGTGACCCGGAGGACAACATGGCAGAGAGATCCCCCCCCCCACACCGTATGCAGGGATCTCCGCCCCTTTGACTTCTGTTCCTGTTTTTTACTACACAATAGAAGACTTCCTGAACAGAGTTTTTCTACGACACGATAAGGGCGCCGGCAGATTTTTAGACTCGCCCGTCGCGTGAATTAGATGACACTACTCAGAAACGGCGTGTGAATGTCTCTCTCTGCTGTAAACAGGTTCTATACGTACAGAAATATTTACATTTTCATCCGAGTGTAGAGTCAAAAAAGGAAAGATGAACGATCTGACGTTGGTGCTACATGACCAGAGATAAAGGGCTGCTGTTTTCCCGTTAGCTCAATCATAAACACACCAGCTGCTGGATGATGGAGAGTTCAGCAGCCGTTTGCTGACAATCTCCAGAGAAACGGCTAAATAATGTTTGTGGAACCTCTTGAGGACAGAAATAATCGACTTCTGTCATTTTTGAAGGTGAAAGCAGAATCCCTGCCCTCGATCTTTATTTCCTGTTTGAGTTTGTTTTACGTGCACATTTGACAAATCACCATGATATAAAACCTATGAAATGTCCCTTTAATGATGAGGATTCGGGTCCAGACAGGAAGTCTGTAGACGGTTTTTGTTTGTTTAGGAAGTTTCATTCAGATAAAAGTCAAATATCAGATTCGATTATGGGATCTTAGATAATTTTATTTATTGTGTAATGTTGATCACTGATTAATTGTCTCATTATCCTCATAATGAGACATAATGAGGTCAAACAAAAACAAAAAAAAATTTAAATTTTAAAAGTCGTTCAAAAAAGATTTTAGTTGATTCACAGCCAATTATTTCTATTCATTGAAATGTTTTCAACATTTGTTCAATATCACATCAACAAAGCGAAGAACATTCATCTCAGCATGTTGATTAATGTTTCGGTTTGACATGATTAGTAAGGAGAGAAAAACAATATACATTTTTAAATTGAAATGTTTTAAAAGTTCAGACTCTGCAAGTATAAAGATAGAATTTCAAAATTCTTTGAATTGACAACAACAAATTCTTTAATATTCTTAATTCTTTTAGCTACATTTGTCCAAAAACTTCAGTAAAGTGAATCATTTTAAAAAGACGGATTTAATAAACTTTATTTAAATAATCGGATTTTTTTTTCTTCTTTGTAGTGATCCTCACGCCATTTTAACCTATAACACAAACGACGTACTCTCATTCATCTATTAAGATCATTCTTAGCCCCGCCTCCTTTTACAACCAGTCAGTTCCGTCAATCAGATTCATAATCCTGTTTTATTCCTCCGTAATCAGTAACGGTAAAATCAACACAATGAACACCTAGAATGACGGATCATCTGGAAAATGTCAACATAGAAAACGATGGATGAATTAAACTCATTATAGAAATCATAAAGTTAATTATAAATCATCAATCATTTACTACTTCACATTATTCTCGTTTTGAATGTTCCATACTTTACCCAGAATTCTCTCTGAATCAAAAAGACAATCAAAGAAGTTCGAACTTTATTTAAAAATGTGGATTTTCATAATGATGTTGAGTCTCTACTGACTCCAGACATGATCAGAGAACATCATCCAGATTCTCCTCTTCAAGCTGCTTTTAAAAATCTGGCTGAAGTTGATTCAGCCGACAACGCTAAAAAGTATTGATATAAACCTCCAAGTATAAAGGTCAACACTAAGATGATGTCAAACTCAATCTTTTATTGTTAACTGACTCTGTTTTTCTTACATTCTGAAGCTACAGACTCTCAAATCTGACAGAATTAAATTAAAGAAAAAATATTGTATTAATCTATGATTAATTAAGATAAAATGAAGAGAACCTGTAGCTCTGCTGTTGGATAGATGAGAAAAGGCGTAACAAAATCTACTTATTCTAGTTAAATAGAATTTTTAAAAAAATGTATTTGAAAATAAAAAAAAACATGAGAGTAACACTTAAAAGTCATAAATATAATTTAATGGAAATATTTAAATTGTTTGCACAATAAAAGTCATTATTATGGATTAAAATAAATATTTAACTATTGGTACAAGCAAAAAAACACGGGAAAATGTAAGACATGATATAATAGCTAAGATTTATTTGACACAGGGAAAACATTAACAGAACAATATTATATATTTAAAATAATATTTATATTCTCCAAAACTTGGGGAATATATGTAGGAACATAAATTGTAAAATAATATTTTGGGGGAAAATTGGAATAATTCTTTAATTTATTTCAGAATCAAACGAAATATACTTATGAATCACATCAAATTATTTTAGGGAAGAAAACAACCAAGCTTTATATTTAAATTTTTATGAAACATTTTTGATTTTGATTTTTTTTGTTTATTTTTGCCAGCTTTGTGACTTTTATTGTACTACAAGCTGTCTGTAATTTCAGCCCATTAACTTGTCTCTCCCTCGCCATCCGCCTCTTTATGCCATTTCGTTTCTGTCAAATAACAAATCAGTGTGACATCGGCGGCAGCGTGTCTCATAACCCAGCATGCTTTGCTCACTGCAGTGTAACTGAAAGTTGCAGTCCAGAACCAGGTCCCCTTTGCTTCATGTTGGCCAAACTCCTTTTATCAGAGTTTTAATCAGACGGGAATTGAACCTGCACACGTTGTACATATGAATGTTGGTCCAGATTGTGATTTCTAGCATGAGTTTGTTTGTTTTTATAAACAGGACGGTTTATATCGTTTATGGCGAATAGATTTATGTCATTTTATTTTCTACCATGATGTAAAAACAATCCCAACTGGCTAATTTTTGCTGGAATGTCCCAAACACTAACTTCCTGTCGAGGAAGGCGCGTGTCAGATACCTCAGACCACCCCCTACTGGTGACATTATCGTGACATCATCGCATCCATCAGGCACCAGGATGATGACATCACACGTTTTAATGTTGACACAAGTAAACAGACGGTTGGGAGAAGGAGTCGTCAGATTTGGTGATGTTTGTCGGAGGACTGCTCTCGCTCTTCTTTGTGTTTTATATTTAATATGATTTAATTTATTTCCCCACCGCTGTATTGCGTTCACTGACCGTCGGCGGTTCATTCTCTGGGGCTATTCTGAGGGCTGCTGTTGGACGTGATTGTTGAATATTGTATAGAAGAAAATGTTGTTTCCCCCTGAAATAAAGTCCAGTGACTGCTCTTCACCCTGTCGTCTCTTCTTCATTGTCATCGTACACTTTATTAACCGAGACCATCACATGAGGTTTAGACTATTTGTTACATAACATTGACCGCCTGATTTAAATATACCTTGACAGATAAAGAAGCTACTAGCGTTTGGCGAGTAGAGAATATCAGCTAGTCGCCATTATAAGTTATCAAATAATTGGAGTTAGTCTAATAGCAGTCTTTGGGTGGTAGTGGTTTTTAGTCCAGTTGCAGTTTAACGTTTGTAACAGTTAGCAAACAGCATCTATTACAAATTTATATTTGTTATCAGCTTGTAGTACTTTAGAGCATGTAGCAGTTATCAGTTTTTAGCAGTTAGAACTTTTAGTGAGGAGCTAGTAACGGTTACAAACAAGTAGTGATTAGCAGTTAAAAGCTAGTTGTGTTCATCTGCTAGTTTGAGATATAGGCTAGTTGTAGCTTGTAGAAGTTAGGAACTACGAATTATCAGCTAAAAGTTACCAGTAGCAGTTGAGTGCTAATTATGAGATAGCAGTGGTTATCAGCTAGTAGCAGTTGGTGGCAAGTAGGAGTTAGCAGCTAGTTGCAGTCATAAGCTGGTGGCCATTATCCGCTAGTCGCAGTTATGAGTTGGAGGCTAGTAGAATTTAGAGGCTGGCAGCAGTTATAAGGTAGCAGCAGTTATCACATAGCTCTAGTTTTGAAATAGTAGCAGTTAAAAGATAGAAAAGGTTATAAACTAGTAGCGATTATTAGCCTATAGCAGTTACCAGTCGCAGTTAGGAGCTAGAAGCAATTATAAGAAGCTAACAGATAGTAGCAGTTATAAGCTCATAGCAATTTTAAACTACTAATGGCGGTTATCAGCTAGAAGGAGTTATAAACTACTAGCACTTATGAGCTGGTAGCGGTTAAGAGCTATTAGATACTTTATTAATCCCCAAATTAATTAAGTAACTTATTCATTAAAAATTAGTTATTATCTCACACATATTTTAACTCAATTTATTACAATAAAAAAAAAGTTTAATGTTCTATTTAAACCTGGAGAACCACTCCTCTAGTGATAGAATGGGGAACAGTTCTGGAAATCTGCCGGCAGGGGGATCTAGCGTTCACATAGCGTATGCCGGCTGCTGTGTGGTGTGCCGCGGTGGCTGACGGGATTGCTCCGCCGCTAGTGTGGACATGTCCGCCATGTTTTCCACGGCGCAGGAATCAGATCAGCCCCGAGAAACAGCCCGGACGTCCCATTAAACCCGCACACAGATGACTCCTTTCGCCGGGAACCACATCGGCGGACACCGATGAATTATCCCACGGTGGACAGAGTCTTGTGCGGGTCGGATTGACGCCGCTGTCGGTGTCGGTTTGTGGCGGATTGGCGCTAATTTGGCGCAAAACAATGAGTAAACTCTCGTTCCGGGCGCGAGCGCTAGACGCCGCCAAACCACTACCGATTTACCGAGACCGGGACTTGCCGGACCTGAGCGACTGCGTGTCCATTAACCGGGCCGTCCCGCAGATGCCGACTGGGATGGAGAAGGAAGAAGAACTGGTACGGACATGTAAAATTTAAAGTGTTCGAAGGGCTAGCTGTTGGATTCACGACGGATTTACGCACAGTTCTGTACGTAGGCCCTCTACGAGGATATGATTGTGTACTTCAACTGCGTATGGTTTGCGCTGTTAGCGTACATTCTACGGAGTAAGCGTACCTATAGCGTACATTCTACGGAGTAAGCGTACCTATAGCGTACTGTTATTTGCGTAGGTTCTGAAGGATAAAATGTAATTGTACGTTAGCTGCGTCGGATGTGCGGTGTTAGCGTTGAGTCTAGATTTGGGCGCTTTGACGTCAGAGTTTTTACGTAGTTCTCAAGACGACAACTGCTAGCCAAGCGTATAAGCTTCAATGTGTCAGTAACGGCACAACTTGGATAGTAATCAAATTACTAACTCTCTCAGTTGGTTTTGCAGTTCAATTTAAAACTTCATTTAAACCTGATATAAACACTCTAGATATTCACTTTTGTTGACGTATACATTCCAGTTAACATTTTCAATCCTGCACAAAATATAACGTATAAACATGGAATTTTGTCAAATACAGAAATGCTAATCAATAAATTTAACTTTTTATTTTTACAAAAATTTCCAAACAATTTTTACAAGGTTAATGAGATGAATGAAGATTATAAAGGCATTTTGAGACTAAGAACCTTGACAGAAATCTCGGGATATAAGAAATACGAGGCAACACAAATGAGAACATAAAAAGAATAAAATAATGAGACAACACATAATAAGCCATTTGTATTTTTTGTTAAATAGAACAAAATAAGATGATGTATGAACGTGGACTCTTGCTGTATGAACATGGAGATTTTTCACTGTATGAACATTAGAAGTATTAATATTTCTTTGTCTGTGCTCAGGCACAGAATTAAACACTTACACATCAAATAAAAGTAAAGAAGAATATAAGTTATGTCTGAGCCACTGTGTTTTGTTGATGATGAACAGATGTAATGGATTCGACAAAGTCGGGCTACAGGATAATTAATAATCATGCTGATCCTTATTATCGGGATTATCATCGATCTTGTGAATTGTCATGCTCGTCTACGGAGGCATTGTTCTGTTCGGCCACAAGTTATAGCATATTTTGCAAACGGTACAGGTAGCGCCCCCTACAATGAGATCACATCCCTTTAGTGCATTGAGTGGACCACTTCCCTCACAGCGTTTAGTCCAAACGTGACTGTGGCCAAATGAAATGTGTCGTGATCTTTGATATCAAGGTCTGTTTTATGGGATAAGGAGGTCCAGCCTCTCATAAAACACACGCTCTGTCCCAAAGTTCCAGTTTGCCCTTTATTGCATATAATATTCAGTATTTTTCCTGAAGCATATTCTGGTCTGCGGCCCAGTGGTTTCAGGTCCGCTGTCCTGGACCACCCCGGGTCAAGTGTCAGAGTATGGTGAGGTTATTATTTAACAGATGTGTCTTGTTAAAGTCCATCAGTCCCGAAAACATAAATATAATTAGATTTTTCAAGATAAAACTGAAACGCAGAAGCTCCTGAGGCCATGATTTTAGAATATTCTAATTTTCTTCAAATTCTGAACAGTCGAATATCGTAACGTTATTTAAGAATTTTACTTGGTCTTACCGATGACAGGCAGTGCTGACGATCTACTGCTAACAGGGGTTATCGAAACCACTAACAGGAAAGTGATCTGATGGTACCCGCTTACGGGAGAATTCATGTTTGCTCTGTAACCGGTCTGACCCAAACTCATGTTATTCAGGAGCATCACCTGCAGAGGGCGATCTCAGCCCAGCAGGTGTTCCGGGAGAAGAAGGAGAACATGGTGATCCCCGTCCCCGAAGCAGAGAGTCACACCACCTACTATGACCGCCTGTACAAAGGGGAGGTCAAGGTCCCCAAACAACTGATCCACATCCAGCGTGAGTCCACATCCGAACCGCTTGCCCTTTGGTCCTTTGGTTCAGGGTCTTCCTCCCCCTTCCACCATTAACAGCAGAATGTCTATGTGAGTTCAACGCCTTTCAAAATTTCTATGGTAATCTGTATTATGTGTGTGTCGGGTCCTGCAGCTTTGGGTCTGGACCTGGAGCAGCCGGACTATGACCTGGACTCTGAGGACGAGACTCTGCTCAATAGGCTAAACAGAAAGATGGAGCTCAAACCGCTGCAGTTTGAGACCATGGTGGACCGACTGGAGAAGGCCAGCACGCACCAGGTACACACAGACACACCAGATACACACACACACACACACTTCTGGCCTCCTGGTTGACATCTTGCTCCTGATTCTCTAGCTGGTGTCACTGGCAGAGGCCAAGCTGCTGCTTAACGAGGACGACTACCTGTTGAAGTCGGTCTACGACTACTGGGTGAGGAAGAGGAGGAACTGCCAAGGGCCATCTCTGATTCCTAACATCAAGCAGGAGAAACGAGATGGATCCACCAACAATGACGCCTATGTGGCCTTCAGGCGAAGAACTGAGAAGATGCAGACAAGGAAGGTGAGTCCTTACCTCATTTGGGTTCAACTTTCTGTTACCAGATCTAACAGTGAGACAGTGACCTCTGACCTCTAATGTTTGTTTTGTCAGAACCGTAAGAACGACGAGGCGTCTTACGAGAAGATGCTGAGGCTCCGGCGAGAGTTCAGCCGGACCGTCACCATCCTGGAGATGATTAAGAGGAGAGAGAAGTCCAAGAGGGAGCTGCTGCACCTCACCCTGGAGGTGGTGGAGCGGAGGTGAGGACCGTCTTGTTTTCTATCTGAACCAGTCTGAAGATGAGGTGGTGCTGACGCTTTGGAGTGTTCTCAGGCATCAGATGGGGGATTTCAGTGGAGATGCCCTGAGAGATGTGTCACTCCCTCTAGTGGAGAAACCCGTCTACAGCGGCGCTCCAGTCAGTCTGAACGGCTCCACCAACAGACACAAGGCTGACGTCAGGATGAAGGTACATCATGGAGTCTGTTTACACGACCACAACAATAGCATTTACGACCTCACTTCCTGTTCATTTCTGCTCTCAAACACTGTAATAAGATGATAAATAATACAATTAAATTTTATTTAAAATGTAATTAATTTCACTTGAAATAAAATAAATATCTAAATAAAATAATTACTTTTTAAAAATACATTGTTTGTTTCTAAAATCCATAAATAATATATAATTAATGGAACATATTGATTTAAATCAATATGATTTAAATCAAAATTTAAAGAAGATTTAGCAATAAATTAAATATAAATCTCCAATAAACAACATACATTTTATTTAAAACTTTGTTACATTTAAAATGTAATTAATTGGATTTTTGTTCATTAAACTATTTTATGTAGAATTGAATTATTTGAAAATTACTTAAGTTAATTTTTGTCTAATAAAATAAGTAATGAGCTAAATTAATTAAATAATAATTTGTTCAATAATAAATATTTCAAAATGCAATTCCTTTTATTTTAATGGGTGTACTTTGCTTCAAATGTATCAGTATTAGTAATAGATAGAAAATAAAATGGTTTTAATGATAAATAATACACATTTTATTAAATATGTAATTAATTTGACTTGAAATTAGATATATTTTTATAATAAAAATTGAAATAATCCATTTTAAATCAAATAAAAATATAACTAATTTATTTTAACGGATTTGACTAATATATTTAATTTTGAAATTAATATGATTAACTGCTGAAATAGTGAATAAATAGTTAAATAATCAATTGTTCAATAGTAAATCATTTAATGTTATAAAAGTTTTTTGTTTAATTAATCTTATCTAATTCAAAATTGAAGCAAATTTAAAAAAAAATGTTATAATGTTATTCATAAATGTAATTAATTTTATTCAAACTAAAATAAATTCTAGAAATAAATAGCTAATAATTGTTTTGATTCATTTAATTTAATATTCAACTAAATTTCTATATATTTTTAATGGTTGTTAAAAGTGAGGTTGGTGCTTATGTCTGCTGTCAGTCAGCATGAAAAACACACATCGCTACCTCCACTTATGCTGCTCTTTACATCGTCACACATCATCACAACCTCCTCTACCGCCTCCATGTTTGCTGTTGTCCAGACTTTTGACCTTTCACTGCAAAGCAGGCCAATCGCTAAAGTAATGAAAGGTGAGGTGGTGCATTCACTGGCCGCACCGACGTTAATGAAATGTTGTAGAATATGGTGTGAGGAAGTCTCCACTGACGTCTGACAGTGTCCCTGCGTGTTCCAGATGCAGAAGAAGCAGGCGTCCATCAGAGACGAGCTCAGCTTTGACCTCCTCAGACCGAAGAAGAACGTCAGACGGGATAGGATGTGTTCTCCACAGAGGCGTCCTGGTCGGCCCACGGCCCCCTTCAGCATCAACAAGGCCGACATCAAACAGTACGACTTCCACAGCTCCGGAGAGGAGGACAGCCCCCCGTCGCCACTGGTGAGCGTCACGTCCATCTGATGGTCATGGGACAGTCTAATGGTCATGTGACTCTGCCGGAGGTCTGAACCTGAGTGTGTTTGTGTCTCCTCAGTCTCCTCCGTCCTCAGCTGACGAGGAGAACAATCCCGACGGTGTCTTCGTCTTCAGGAGGAGAGCTGGATGTCAGTATCTGTCGGTGAGTTCCTCCTCCGTCCAATTGCATTGATCGGTTCGCTTCCTGCTCTGTTTACTTCCTGTCCAGCATGCCAGTCAGGTCCGCCATGGTAACTAGCAGCTGCTAGTTACCATGGCTAGTAGCAGTCAGGGGCCAGTAGCAGTACAGAGGCTTTTAGCATTCAGGAGCTAGTAGTGGTAAATGTTTTGTAGCAGTCTGATGCTTGTAGCAGACACCATCTTGTAGTGGTCGGTGACTAGAATCGGTCGGTGACTAGTGGCGGTAAAATGGCTTTTAGCATTCAGGAGCTAGTGGTGGCTGGTAGCGGTGAAGGGTAACATTAGTCTGAGGCCAGTAGTGGTAAATGGCTTTTAGCATTCAGGAGTTGGTAGTGGCTAGTAGCCGTCAGTTGCTAGTAGTGGACAGCAACATATAGTTATAAATGGTTAGTAGTGGTCAGGAGCTCCTCCCACTTTGAGCAGAGTGCAAGATCAGCTGCCATTTAACAATGAACGATTGATTGCTTTAACATTTACCGTAATCTATTCTTTAGAAAGCCGTCATGTTGCGTATTTGACGCAAATCTTTTCACGCAGTGCGAGTTTATACCAGGTCAGTTTGTGCTCTCATCAACCAGGTTTCCTACACACTAATGAACGTGTCTGTTGTATGTCTGTTTCTCTCTTCAGCCTCGCACGGAACAGACTGGTGGAGTCAGTCATCCAGAGCTCCTCGCTCAATGCGCCCGTCACTCTTTGACTGAGCTCACTCCTCAATGGACGGGCTTGTGCCGCCGCCGGATAGGACGAGGGGGCAGGTAAATGCCTACGGCCACCAGTGGAGTTGTACTGCAGACTGCATGGATCGTAGCGTCTAGTCTGTCAGAGCCAGAGAGAAGAAGAAATGGCGCCGTCACCTGTCTGTTATGTTGTTGTCATGACAACAATGATTGAATACTGGTATATTTCACCCCCAGGTTTCAGACACACTAAATCTCACTATTTAACCATGCTAATAAGCATGTTTTTAAGGAATTGCACACAACAATTGTTGGCTGATGCCATGACATGGTGGTGTTCACTATTATTCGCTGTGATTACTGAATTTAGCCAACTTTGC
>VRLP01001679.1:50000-117181 GCA_009660295.1 Lophius piscatorius
GTTTATTTAATGAACTCATATTTCATTATTTCGTTTCTTTTTCCTTGTAACGCAGAAGCAGATCTTATGAGTTTCTCTCTGTGGACTCCATGTCCCAGAGTTCTCTGCGGCTGGTGGTCCAGGCTGGAGCCGTGAGAGGTGGGAGGGTCTGATCAGTTTCTCTCATCCTGATGGAGAGGCAGTAACCGGACACACGGACACCGACTCCTCTTCGGTCTTCCAGTCTCCGGTGGTCCAGCCTCCGTTTGTCCAGTCTCCGGTGGTCCAATCTCTTCGCTCGGAGTTTCCGGTCGGTGTAGGTGATGGGGGACGCGGCAGAATGCGGGGTGAGGGTGATGTGTCGCTTCAGGCCGCTGAACCAGTCGGAACGGAACCGGGGAGACAAAAACATCCCCAAGTTTAACGGAGAGGACACGGTGGTGGTGGCGGTGAGTGAGACCCGGTACCGGAGACACGCCCTCCGGCTGCCGCAACAACACACACACCGGGGATATATTCCAGTAACGATAGAGACACTGTGACCGGATTGTGGTGTATCTCCATTGTTACTGGAACCACTAATGATAGAGACACACCTGTCCTCGTCTAGACAAAGATGCAGTTCACACCCGGTCCCTGTTTACAATGTCGATCCACGATAGAGACACACCAGACACCGGATTTACACTACCGGTTTACTATACAGACACACCAGACACCGGATTTACCCTACCGGTTTACTGTAGAGACACACCAGGCACCGGATTCACACTACCGGTTTACTATAGAGACACACCAGACACCGGATTCACACTACCGGTTTACTATAGAGACACACCAGACACCGGATTTACACTACCGGTTTACTATAGAGACACACCAGACACCGGATTTACACTACCGGTTTACTATAGAGACACACCAGTTTAGGTCTCGGCCTGAAATGGGCCTACCACAGGGATCTAATCTAGGACTTATACATTTTTTAAATTGTGTGACCTTCTTGTCTGTTTTGCTGAATGATCTCCTCCAGATCATTTTTAAGTGTCATGCTCGGTCTTATGCAGATGATACTCATATTTACATATGTCTTCAATTAAACAAACAAAATGAATCAATTATGTATTTAAAAAAATCCTATAGGAAAATACAAAAATAACAAATCATTCATCCCCAACATAATAGCAATACTTCTACACTGGTTAGAGTCCAGAGCTGCTCTCCTCGAATTCTACTGGAGCAAATAAATAGTAAAAAAAATCCTACAATCTTCCGTTTTTAAGTGGACACAAAAAAAAACTGTAGCTTTTAAAATGATCTCCCATTAAAAATAAACTTTTTCTCCGAGTTTGTTTCCAGGTCAGACCCGGTGATTTATAATAAACGTAGGCAGAGACTGTTTGTCTCTTTAACGAGACGCAGCGGCACTCGATTCCTCTTCAGGGTTAATAAGACGCATTTTCTTTCTCTAACGAAGATGTCTGTAAACGTTTTAAAGAGAAAAAAAACTGGCCTGGAAAAGAATGACCTAATTTTTATACACAAAACATTGTTTGTGACAATTCAAAGCTTCTCAAAAACGAAATTTCTATTTATTTGACATTTAATTTGAAGAAAAGAAAAACCTTTAAAGGAACTTCATGTTAACAGTTTTGCTTATTACACAAATCTTTTTTTATATATTTTGTATTTTCTTCTTAATTAATACATTTAAGGAAAATTTCACGTAAAGTTGTTACAATCCTTTCACAAAAAAAAAAATCTGTCTTCTGGCATTAATTAAAAAATAAATTCAACAAAAATTTTAAAAAAATCTTTTCTCTGTCTATGCTTGAAATTCCACCTTAAATGAACAATAAAGGCCTTTAACGGATTAAATGAAGGTGGATCATAATAATAATGTGTTTATTATCCCTTGTACATCTATAAATAATTTCAAATGAATAAATAAGTTGTTATTAAAGTGGATACATAAATTAACATTATAATTATCTTATTATTATTATTATTATTAGTTGTATTAGTAGTGTTTTCTCCCTGTTTGGCTGAAACATAAAGATGTGTGTCCACATACTTTTGGCCACAGCCGTATTTGTTTGTGTCAGTAGCAGAAGAATTCAGGGAAAACAGATTGAGCTGCTGCAAGGTCTCATGGGAAACTTTCTTGGCGGGTGAAGGCCACCAGTCATCATGTGACTGATCATCTCAATGTGGACGTGACCCCGCGACATAATATAAATATTTTATTATCTTATATACAGACGAATATCTACGGTTCATTTCAGCCGTTATGACTGTGTTTGTTTGTGTGTGTGTGTGTGTGTGTGTGTGTGTGTGTATGTGTGCATCACTGAGCAGCAATCATCTTTCTTCCCTCTGATTCGTTCAGTCGTCTCCCAGAGGGATGCAGTTACCGTGGCGACAGGCGACTTATTGAGTGACTGACCTGAAACCAGGCGATGAAGATTTCCTCCTCCAGACATTTCAAACATCCTCTGGTGATACGATGAACGGAAAAAGACGTTCCATCAATTTATCCGCTGATCAACAGATAAAGAGAACAAAAAATGTATAAAAACAAACATTAAAACGTTAAGGGTTCTCGTGTTTGACATCTCTAACCTATTAGATGGTAGAACATTGTCAGAACTGACCTTTTTTTTTTCATATTAAATAAGGTTGTGTGGCTGTTAGCCTCTTTTATTTTGACGGGGTGTTTCCCTTTGCTCTAGGGGAAGCCCTACGTGTTTGACAGAGTCCTCCCTCCGGACAGCGAGCAGGTCCAGGTGTACGACACCTGTGCCCGACAGATCGTTAAAGGTCAGTTCGCCCGAATGCTGATAACCTGCTTCCAAAAGCCATAACATTATAAATGTTGGTTACCTTTCAACGTTTGGGGGACCTACAGAATATCAGGGAGGTGGTTATAATGTCACCTTTAACCTCTGATGTTGTCTGTGATGGTTTGTCTGTTTGCAGAATTACTCAAAAACACGTCATGATGGATTTCTCTGAAAGAACTTGCATTAAAGGGCGGGGTTAAAGTCAGGATTTATATACGACTTTTAATGGAGCCTTGATCCTAAAGTCTGGAACATAAACCCTAGAGACTGGAACCTAGACTGCAGACTCTGGAACCCAGACCCTAGAGCCTGGAACCTAGATCCTAAAGTCTAGAACTTAGACCCTAGGGTCTGCAACCTAGATCCTAAAGTCTGGAACTAAGACCCAAGGGTCTGGAACCTAGATCCTAAAGTCTAGAACTTAGACCCAAGGGTCTGCAACCTAGATCCTAAAGTCTGGAACTTGGACCGTAGGGTCTGCAACCTAGATCCTAAAGTCTGGAACTTGGACCGTAGGGTCTGCAACCTAGATCCAAAAGTCTGGAACTTGGACCGTAGGGTCTGCAACCTAGATCCAAAAGTCTGGAACTTAGAGCGTAGGGTCTGCAACTTTGATCCTAAAGTCTGGAACCTAGACCATAGAGTCTCGAACCTAGACCATAGAGTCTCGAACCTAGACCCTAGTGTCTGGAAACTAGATTTGTTTATAATTAGAATAGTTTTTATCTTGTGAAGCACTTTCTCCTACTTCTTTTATGTACGGAGAGTGCTGTATAAATAAAGTTTGATTGATGATTGATTGATTGATTGAGTTCTTGTCACATGACCTTCCCTTCTACCAGCGTGTTAAACAGTGTGTTACATGTATTACACGTTGGTTCCAGATGTGTTGGGAGGATACAACGGAACCATCTTCGCTTACGGTCAGACGTCGTCTGGAAAGACTCACACCATGGAGGTAAGTCTGAAGACCCTTAATGGATACTTCAGTGTCTGCTAGTTATTTACAGAGACCACAGATTCTACTGTGGTCTACACCTTAAGGTCACATGACCCCAGAATATCAAACATCAGCAGATATCAGAGAATGCTGATGTTTTATATTATATTATAAAAAGATTTGATTGAAATGCTTCATGAAGATTGGAATCTCCGATATCCCATTTTTACAGCAGTACTTAAATGTAACATCTCACAACTGTGTGTCATGTGATCAAACATTAGTATTATTATATATTATTTTTATGTAAAAATGTAAAGATAACAATAATACAGGTTATTATTTGTTATTACTGTTATATGTATTGTATTATAGTTTCTATTATTACAAAGTATAACAAAAACATTAAATAATCATTGTTGGTGTTATAATTCTTACGTATTTATTTACATATTAATATTATGTAATAATACGGCAGTATATTACATATTTATTGATTTGTGTGTATTTACATACAAATATTACAGATTATTAGATAAAAAATAATGATGTAATGATTTATTTTAAAAATGTTATTTTATTATATTCGACTAAATGTTATGTTTGTAATTATTTGGTGTTTTTATAATTATTTTTCCAGGGTATCCTTCATGACCATCACCTGATGGGAATCATCCCTCGGATCTCCAGAGACATCTTTGACCACATCTACTCCATGGACGAGAACCTGGAGTTCCACATCAAGGTGATGATGTCATGATGACATCATCAGTGAGATGTCATAAGGGGTTTATCGTATCGGATTCAATGAAAAAAAACAGAGGCAGCATGTCGTTTCTTATGAAAAGGAAACACTTTTAAGAATTAAAAAGAGGAAAAGGAAGAAAAAAAATGTTCTATTTAAATCAATTCCCATCAAAAATACATATTTTCCTAAAAAAAAAAAAAATCCTTATTTTTCCACCCATTATCATTTAAAAAAATCCTTATTTATTTATTTTTAAATCTATATTTTCCATGAAAAATAATTATTTTAGAAAGATTACTCATTTTCTATTTTCACACCCCGTGACCAAAGTTTCCACTATTTATAGTTTTATTAATTTTGTCGATCAAAGAGAAACTGTCAAAAATATCTGAATATAAAATGTTCAGTTGTTAATGACGATCGATTTAAAACCTTTTTGGACCTCGTGTCTTTTATGAAGTCAGTCATCGGGCCTCCCGCATGGAAACCGGTGAGGCGTTCACTGACCCTCCCGATCTCCGTATGTCCACCAGCTGCTCAAATATAAATACCACAGCAAATACACAGAGGATTACTCTGTACTGTTACTGAGTAATCCTGAGTAATTCTCATGCATTTCCAGCTTTGAAAAAGAATTGTATTTGTGAATACTCCGCGGGTTTATGAATATATGTCTGATTAGTTTTATTATAAATATAACTGTATGATTGATACAGTTATATTTATAATGAGTAGATGATGACACAAGCTCAATATAAAGCTTGAATATCTTGATCTATACTGAAAAGAAGAGGATATTATCATAAATCTAACACGTCTTTCTCTCTGTAGGTGTCTTATTTTGAAATCTACCTGGATAAAATCAGGGACTTACTGGACGGTAACGATGATATTTAATATATCATATATCTTTTATATATATATATATATATATATGTATATGAATATATTGTTGTGACCTGCTGACGGCTGTGATTCATGTTTCAGTCTCAAAGACCAACCTGGCCGTTCACGAGGACAAAAACCGGGTTCCTTTCGTTAAAGTAGGTACTTTGTGTATATTAGAATGTCAGAGTATGTAGATAAATACTGCAGTAATGTCTGTGTACTTGCTGTCAGGGCTGCACGGAGCGTTTTGTTTCCAGTCCTGATGAGGTGATGGACGTCATCGACGAGGGAAAAGCAAACAGACACGTTGCCGTCACAAGTCAGTACTACCAATACTGCAGTACTGCTAGCATTAATACTACTAATACTAGCGCTGCTACTGTACTCCTGGTACTACTCTACTAATGAGCTTCCTGTCTTGTACCGGTCCTGTCGGGGTACTTCCTGTGTGTATCGTGCAGACATGAACGAGCACAGCTCTCGCAGTCACAGCATCTTCCTCATCAACATCAAGCAGGAGAACGTGGAGACGGAGACCAAGCTGTCGGGGAAACTCTACCTGGTGGACCTGGCAGGCAGCGAGAAGGTCATTACATCATCACACTCTGTCTTTCCTGTCCGCTTCATGTTTCGACAACTCTGTTACTACCTCCACTGCTGTAGGTAGTACAGCAGACCCCCACCATGTAAAGGCTGGGTAAAAGTAATGTCATGAAGTGTGGAAAGTGACTTAAAGTATGAACTCGTGGATCCAAGAACCTGAATGGAGCTTCTTCTGGAATGTAGGAGGGCTCTGCCTGAGGTGCAGATGGGGGGAGTTCAGCATCTAACTAGGATCCTCCTGGAGCTCCTGCCTTGAGATGATCTGGAGTCGACCCAAACATATCTCCAGACATATAACAGGAGAATGAGTATGTAGAGGGTTTCGCTGTGTAGGTTCTGGATACTGATGATGAAGACGATTTGTTGTTTAGGTCAGTAAAACCGGAGCAGAAGGTTCGGTCTTGGACGAAGCCAAGAACATCAACAAGTCTCTCTCGGCCCTCGGAAACGTCATCGCCGCTCTGAGCGAAGGAACGGTGAGTCTGATTTGAGGATGGAGTCACAGCCTCTTGGGAGGCGTCGGCTGTAAACGTGTCTGTGTGTTATTGGTTGCAGAAAACCCACGTCCCCTACAGGGACAGTAAGATGACCCGCATCCTTCAGGACTCTCTGGGAGGAAACTGTCGAACCACCATCATCATCTGCTGCTCCCCGTCTGTCTACAACGAGGCTGAAACCAAGTCCACCCTCATGTTCGGACAGAGGTAGCCCACCCTGAACCTGTATCTAAGAGAAGAACCATAGTCCTGGACTTTATGACATCCAGACCGGTGAAACTAAATCTTGAAACTAAATTCAACACAAATCAACCGCAGTTAATACAAAATGCTCATTTTGAATGATAATTATATTTGCTGAATCAAAAGAAAGCAGTTGAGACTCCGCCCCTCCACATGCTAAACCTTGAAAAACTACCAACATGCACAAAGAACTGGTTCCAGCTGGAATAAACCCAATCAGAATTGATCACTACCGGCCCTGTTCAATCACATCATCACTTCAATATACCATCTTCAGAAGCAGGAAGTTGGCTTCTTGGACTCACCGGCAGCACACTATGCAAAAATCAACAGAAATTCTAGAAAGTCCATCAGTCTGGGAAGGGTTCCAAAGCTCATACTAAGGTTCCAGGACCCAACAGATCCAAAGTGAGACACAATATCTACTAATGTAGAGAGAGGACTTGGAAAAATGGTGAACTTTCACAGAAATGGACCACCTTCCAAAATTCCTCCAAGAGCATGATGGCTCGTTCAGGAAAAGCTCAGAAGAAGAAAACAAAAACCCAAAGAAAGATCGAAGGAACTGCAGGTCTCTCTCCCCTCAACAAAGGTCAGAGGGCATGATTCCTCTATTCTTAAGTGACTGGGCTAAATAGGCATCATGGGAGACTGGGGATGAGACAGCCACTGCTGACCCAGAAGAACATTAAGGCTGGCCTGAATTTACCCACAACGCACCTTGATAACCCTCAGAGCTTGTTGAAGATTCTTCAGGTTCCATCTGGTGTAAACCAAACACAGCAATCCACTAGATGAAGATCAGACCTGCTGTGATGGTCTACTGCTTCAGGACAAGGACGACTCGCCATCCTTGAGGCAACCAAGAATTCTGATCTCGGGCAGAACATTCTGATGACAAATGTCGGGTCATCAGTCTGTGAGTTCATGCAGTCAGACATGATCCCAAATTGAAGACTAGGTCCACTTCTGAATGACTCAGAGTCAAAGTCTGGACCTGAACCCCTTTGAGATACTGTGGTGGGAACTGAAAAGTTCCGTTCCTGCTTGCAAACCCTCTATTGTGGCTGCACTAAAGCGGTTCTGCAAAGATAGTGGGCCAAAATTCAACCACGGTGATTCTCCAGGTCTCTGTGGATTTGTTGTACCAACAAGTCCGATCCATAGAGACCCCACCGCACAATTTCCAGGACTTAAAGGATCTACTGCTAACGTCCTGGAACCAGAAATTGCAGATCACCTTCAAAAGTTTGATGGAGTCTTGACGGGTCAGAGCCGGTTTTGGAGGCGAAAGGGGGAGCCACACTGCTTCTTGGCTTGATTGAATTGAGTTCTGAGTCTTTGTGAAAACCACCGTCTGTCCTGATGTTTGTGTTCCAGGGCTAAAACCATAAAGAACACGGTGTCTGTGAACCTGGAGCTGACAGCCGAGGAGTGGAAGCAGAAGTACGAGAAGGAGAAGGAGAAGAACAGGAGTCTGAACATCACAATACAGAAGCTGGAGAATGAGCTCAAACGCTGGAGGAAAGGTGAACATCATCTCTACCTGACCCAAGCACCTCCTTCAAAGTTCTCAGATCTTCTTTTGACACCTTCGTGATGTCTCCAGGTGAGTCTGTACCTATGGACGAGCAGCTGAGCAGCAGAGGCAGGAAGATCAGAAGCAGCAGTGAGACCACAGCAGTGATTGAGAGTTTGGCCCCGCCTCCTGCCCCCATGTTGGATGAGGAGAAGACTCAGTATGAGACGCTCATCACCAACCTGTACCAGCAGCTGGACGACAAGGTCAGTCTCACCTGTCCTTCCTCGGAGACCTTCATTTGGTTCGGGAAGGCGAAGCCTCATCAATCTGCTGCCTCGTGTTTCAGGATGATGAGATCAACCATCACAGCCAGACCGCCGAGAAGCTCAAACAGCAGCTGATGGATCAAGACGAGGTGAGTCTCACCTGTAGACCCATGTAAGGTTCTTCTCCCTGTAGATCCGACTCATCCTCCCTTCTCTCCATCCAGCTGCTGGTGTCGAGCCGCCAGGACTATGAGCGCATACAGGAGGAGCTGTCCCGGCTGCAGAGAGACAGCGACTCGGCAAAAGAGGAGGTGAAGGAGGTGTTACAGGCGCTGGAGGAGCTCGCCGTCAACTACGACCACAAGAGCCAGGAGGTGGAGAACAAGAACCGCTGCAACGAACAGCTGAACGAGGAGCTCGCCCACAAAACTGTGAGTCCTCAAAACAAAACCAGGATGGTTGATGTTAGGATTGTAGATGTTAGGAGGGTTGATGTTAGAATGGTTGATGTTAGAATGGTTGATGTTAGGAGGGTTGATGTTAGGATTGTAGATGTTAGGAGGGTTGATGTTAGGATTGTAGATGGTGGAATGGTTGATATTAGGATGGTTGATATTAGGATGGTAGATGTTAGGATGGTTGATGTTATGATTGTAGATGGTGGGATGGTTGATATTAGGATGATAGATGTTAGGATGGTAGATGTTAAGATAGTTGATGTTAGGATGGTGAATTTTTAGGATGGTAGATGTTTGGATGGTTGATGTTAAAATTGTTGATAGCGGAATAGTGAGATGTTAGGTTGGTTGATGTTAGGATTGTAGATGTTAGAATTGTAGATGGTGGGACGGTTGATGGTAGATGTTAGGATGGTAGATGTTAGAATGGTTGATGGTGTTGATGTTAGAATGGTTGACGTTAGGATGGTAGATGTTGAAACGGTTGATGGAAGGATGGTAGATGGTGGAAAGGTAAGAAAACTCGTGCTACATCTTTACTTTGTATGTTTTTGCAAGATCAGTTCTTACTGCCGTCAGTTTTCAGGTGAGTCTGGAAGCAATTCAGAGGGAGTTCTCCACCCTGAAGGAGATCAGCTCTCATCATAAGAAGAGATCTGCAGAGATTCTTAATCTGCTGCTCAGAGACCTCAGTGAGATCGGCAGCGTCCTCGGCACCACCGACTTCAAGGCTGTAAGACTTCTACAACTCTGCACCATCCTAAACTGCTCCTCACCAGGTCAACACAGAACGAGGAGAACATAATGCAGATACACTCATCAGGGTTTCTCCCTCTTCAGATGACGGAGATGAGCGGAGCGATGGAGGAGGAGTTCACCACCACCCGTCTCTACGTCAGCAAGATGAAGTCCGAAGTCAAGTCCCTTGTGAACCGCAGCAAACAGCTGGAGGTCAACCTGACGGAGAACATAAGCAGGATGGAGGTCACCGAGAAGGAGCTCAACACCTGTCAGCTCCTAGTCTCACAGGTACGACAGGAAGTGGTCAAAGGCTCCCCCTTACTGAAGATGAAACCTCACGTCATCCTGTCTGAGGACTGATGGTGACGTCATTCTTCTCTCTTGAGGGATTGACTCACACATGCTCCTCAACGATGACAGATGGTGGTTATAATGAAGCCTCAAGGGCCTCATGACCTCTGACCTCAGGGTATCTGAATGACAAAGGTTTCCAAGGCTACCCAAGAGTCTACCATTCATACTGCTGTAGATGTATACACTGATTAGCCATAACATTAAAACCATCTCCCTATTACTATGTATTCTTATTGTCAATAATCCCCCAAAAGACTGTCACGTATTAAATGTGGAGTTCCTCAAGGTTCAAGTTTGAGACCAAAGTAATTTCTAATTTAATTACTGTTTTTCACTGATATCTATTATTTTATTTCACTTATTATCCTCGCTTTCATCATGAATAATTTACCAGAGGTGGCGGAAGTACAGACATTCAACATTTTTACCCAGGTACAGACTCTGTAATGTACTCAATGTGTAAAAGTAAAAAGAACTTAAGTTAAAAAGAAGACGCATAAAAATAAAACGTACGTAACGAAATGTATGTAGAAAAGTAGAAAAAAGTTTGTTAAAAAAGTCAAATGTTCCAGCGTAACAAAAGTACAAAAGTAAAACATAGTATAAATGATTAGCTGTAGAATGAAAGTAGAAAAGTGTAAAAGTGAAAACAGTATAAAGGTAAAACGTACCAGTAATATAGAAGTAATGTTGTTCTTCTGACTGGTTGGGTTTGTTTCTCTTTAAGACATTTTGTCGAAACGTCAGGAAAACATGCAACGAGTCACAATAAAAAAAAAGTTCACTGAAATGACGAGTCTTATTTTGAAATTGTAAGCAGCAGAAAGTCCAGATGCTGGTGTTAAAACGTACGACGTAAAGGGAAAAAGTTGTGAGTAAAAGAAATACTCATGTTAAATACAGATACCTGAAAACTCTACTTAAGTACAATAATGAAGTATTTGTACCTTTCACTCCCCCACCTCTTTAATTCACTACATTATAATGGGATTTTTTTTAGGAGATTTAAAGGATTCAGTCTTACAATGACAGGAAAATATTAATAATTAAATTGTCATTTTTGAAAGTTTGTCTTGAGTGTCTTCGATTTAATTACTATTAAGTAATTATCACGGTCCATCGTTTTTACTTAATACATCGGTATATTAGTTACAACAGCTAATTGTTACCGTTCTGTGTCTGATGGCGCAGCTTCAGGCGAAAATCTCATCTCTGACGGATGACCTGCTGAAGGTGGAGCAGAATAAGAGGAAGATGGAGGAGAGTCAGGACGCTCTGATGGAGGAGAACGCCAAACTCCACGCTCAAGGTTCCGATGCTGTCGCCATGGTTACAGGAAATGAGGAGAGGATCTCCACCTGGTTAAATATTTGTTAACGTATGTGAACTTTAAAAACGTGTCTGTTGTCAGATCAAATGCACGAGTTGACGGTGATGGACAAGGAGAAAGAACACATGACCCGCCTGAAGGACGCCGTGGAGATGAAGGTACAAAACCGTCAAGATCAAGAGTGACTGTAAGACCTTCGCTGAATGAATACTTTATAAGTGTATATAAAGATTCAAAATAAAGATTCTATTTAAATGGAAATAAAAAATTCAAAAGAAATATTAAGATACTCAATACATATTAGATTATTTTTAAATAAACAGTATAAATTAAGAATACAATATTAGAAATATTAAATACAAAGATGTGAAACATGAAATTAAAAATTTGACATAAATCAAGTTATATATATGAATAACAATTCAAATGTAAAATGATACCTAGCACTTTTGAGATTTTCTTAATATGAAAAAAGATTTACAATAAAAATATAAATTAAGAAATATTAAGTTAATATAATAAACTTATAGAGATACATACATATAAATTCTGGAGATTCTGTACAAATAAAAAAGTTTAACAATCGCGCATATACTGCATACAGTATGTGTGTGTATATATATATATATATATATATATATCAAATACTTTAAAACAAAACGTTTCATAATTATATTAATAAAAATGTGGATGGTAGTAATGATAATGAACTAAAAACATCACATGACCTGTTACATGTTGAAGTGTCTTAACTTGAAGGACACACATTATTATTGCTTATAAAAGTAATACTTGAATTGTATTGTTCTTCCTTCAGATCTTCATCTTGATAAAAATATTTTGATGTAATTAATAGTATTATAGTAAGTATATTATAGTAAGTATTATAGTAAGTATAGTAGATTAGTTTAGTTTGAAACATTCGATTTTTTTGATTTGATTTGATTTCCTTTTTTAATTATATTGCATAATATATGACCAAAATGGAAAACCCATAGGATGTGTTATAGATTATCTGAAGCGTAAATATTGTTTGTAACTAAAAATGATTTAAATTCAAATGAGAATCATAAATTGAAAAGTGAGAGACGTTTCTTTTTTTCCACTAATTTCTCGAAAGCCTAATGGAAAAAATAACCACGTGAAAATGTATTTATCTAAGAAATGATTACATTTTCTTTGATTGAACTTTAAGAATAGAACTAAAGCTGTGTTCCTGCCGTGTGTTCTTCAGAGAACTCTTGAGGAACAGATGGAGAACCACAGGGAGGTTCACCACAAACAGTTGAGTCGCCTCCGAGACGAGATTGAACAGAAGCATCGGAACATCGACCAACTGAAAGAGTAGGTTACTGATTACTGTCGTCCAATCAACGATCATGTGACCCTGGAACGCGAGCATTAATGTTCCGAATGAACATTGGTTTTAGTGTGAATCAGGGTCTGCAGCTGGAGAACCGGAAGCTCCAGTTGGACTTTGACAAACTCCTGGTTGAGGATCAAAACAAAGACCAGAAACTCCAGAAACTGATGTAAGTTTGAGCCTCTGTGCTCGCCGTAGATCCAACATGATGATGACGTCATCAATGTTTGCTTTAATTAACTCCGATTTAGGTTCCTGAATGAGAAGCGAGAACTGGCCAAAGAGGACCTCAAGGGTCTGGAGGAGACCGTGGTACGTGGATCATGTTTTCATGTTAGTGGATCTTCTCCAGCGATAGAAGATCACCGCTCACTTCCTCATCTTTCCTCCAACAGGCCAAAGAGCTTCAGATGCTGAGCAACCTCCGTAAAGTCTTCATCCAGGACATCGGCGCTCGGGTCATGAATGTAAGACCACCATCACTTCCATGTTCCACAGAGGATGGGTACAGCTTAAGGAACAGTACAGTAGATTCTGGTGTTGATCTGGATTCAGAATTCTTTTAAAAGGATTCTTTACATGGTTGGAAGATTTTTGTTTGGATTTTATTGATTCTGCCGACAACGCTCAAACTAAAATGACAAAAAATGACATCATAAAATCTAGAACCCGTCAGAATCTGATCCGGATCCAAGACTATGTTCCTCATCTGGTGATCTAGAATGATTAGATTCAAACAGCCTCACTGAAACTCACTACTGTGAGGTTATGTAATAAGAAGAGTAATAACGTGATCGTATCGAATCAAGTGCAGCATAACGCTTCTGTGCCTCGGTACCCTCCATTAGAAGTATGGGTTTCAGAGCGCAGTGCATTCATTGTGTTCTGTCTGAAGGCCCCTTAATCCAGATTCTTAGTGGGGGTCAGTTGTTTGATGGATCTCAGTCGTTGATGATTTTCATGTTTCCTCTTCTCCAGAACCCAGAGAGCGACTGTGACGAGGCCGGCGGTAGTCTGGCTCAGAGACAGAGGATCATCTTCTTGGAAAATAACCTGGAGCAGCTCAGCAGGGTCCACAAACAGGTCAGTCACACCTGGTCACTCAAACACGCCAATCTAGTTACTGTTGTCATGGATACACGATAATTGGGGCTGATCCCGGTTTGATGCACTTCACGTTGACCAGGTAAAGGATGTACGGCTACGGTTAACTCCATCCGTCCAACTTCTCTGCTTATCCGGGGTCGGGTTGTTGTGGTGTGAAAGAAAGGTATATATAGTCCCTCCAGAGAGTTCTGGTTCTACACTGGGGTCTCCTCCCAGTTAGATATGCCTGGAAAACCTCCAAAGGGAGTCTTCTTGGAGGCCTCCTGATCAAATGCCTGCACAACCTCAACCTGTTCTGTTCCACACTCAAGCTCCAAGCTCCTCCCCCTTCCTTCCACAGAGGAAGCTCATTTCTGTCATCTGACTGTTGACGCTGTTTTTATCCCGTCACACTGAGCGCTGTAAATCTGACCCCTCTGTCCTGTAGCTGGTGCGGGACAACGCTGACCTTCGCTGTGAGCTGCCCAAGCTGGAGAAGCGTCTGCGAGCCACAGCAGAGCGAGTGAAAGCTCTGGAGACGGCCCTGAGGAACGCCAAGGAGTCGGCCGTGAGGGACCGCAAACGCTACCAACAGGAAGTGGACCGCATTAAAGAGGCTGTCCGCTCCAAGAACCCTTCCCGCAGAGCAAACTCTGCGCAGATAGGTGAGGAGGAGTTACACCTTCTAACTAGGAATTTCTCCTGATGGCGATGAAGGAAGTCACATGACCTGTTGACCATCCATTATGGATACCACGACTTACTTATCTGAGGAATGTTTCTTCGTAGCCAAACCGATCAGAGCCGGACATCAGCACCATCAGCACCCGTCCTCAACATCCGTTAGGCCTACCATCAGAGGAGGCGCGGCATCCAGTCCACGCCATCACTCTCCCCGTCACCATCCAATGCAGCCACAGCAGAGCCACAGCAAGTAGGCTGAAGGTGAGTCATAACCACAAACAACCACCACACCCTCAACAGAGGGGCATTCCACAAAGTGGGTTTTGTGGAAACTAGGTTTGTTAAAGCTGAGACGAGGGAAACTCTGGGTTTGTTAAACCTGGGATGAGGAAACCTCTGAGTTTGCTAAACCTGAAACGAGGGAAACTCTGGGTTTGTTAAACCTGAGACTAGGGAAACTCTGGATTTGTTTAACCTGAGACAATGTAACCTCTGGTTTTGTTAAACCCTGGGATGATGGAAACTCTGGGTTTTTCGTTCAGGAAAAGATGGTACATTGAAACCAGAGTCAGTTACCATGGTAACTGACTGTGTGAACCTAACCTGCTTGCTCGCAGACTAGCATCAATTAATCCAGTTTTTTCCTGACTCTTATAAACCGGTCCAAAAATACTTTTTCTCTTCACATTCTGAACAAGATGTTACAGCCATACATCTCTAACAATCTCAGAAGGTTTCGGCTATTTTAACTCATTATTGTAAAAATGTAAATATTTTTCTAATGTTCCTAATCTTCATGTATGTTTATTTTTGATCTGGGTTTGTCCTGCTGAAACTCTGAATCAAGTTTTTGTTTACATCACTCTGTGTCAATAAAGTTTTATCTCTTTCCGTCCTCGCAGGTGTCGGATGTTTCTGGATCAGTTTCCTCGTCTTTGGATCTTCAGAACTGCCCTCCTCTCACCACTCTGCCTTTACTGGACCTTTCCTTTAACAGCCAGCCAGTGCTTTCCTTCTGTTACGTTTTTCTGATACACGACCTCATAGTTCTGATGTTCCGTGGCTTAAGGATGTTTTTATCGTTTGAATGATTTTAAAAATGAAGTTAAATAACTTTAAAATTGATTTAAAGTTAAAACTTGCTTTTCTGATCCTGGACTTCAATGTTCTCTTTCTCTGAATCTTTAAACCGTGTGATTTTCTGGGGAAGGAAATGTTCCAAAACATGATAAAAAAGTTAGTTATGATGGAAATAAAAATATCAAATTATTAGCTTTAAAGGTTAAAATGATGACACAATTTATATGACAGGCATCAGTGTTAATTAATGAAACAATTTAATTTAATGACAAACCAAATTTTCACTTAAAAACTCAAATTTTTTACGTACATTTTTACTAAGAGTATTAAAGTCCTCTTATTTTAGTTTTCTCCAATCTTTAAAGGGTCAGTCCGTAGAGTTTAGATGTATTACACTCACACATAAAAATGTTCTTGTTGTGTTTGTTATTTAATGCTGAACGCCGGGCAGACGTTTTGCGCGGCATGATTACATACTGACGTAGGTCATTGCAAATTCACGCAAGGCAACATGAATGTCATAGATTTTGGGTTCCTGCCATCATTCGCTCAGTTTTCCACTCTATGTGGGATGCGTGTGATGCGGTGACATAAAAGCCTATCAAAGAGTCTCTAAGCGTCACACGGCTTGACGTGTGAAGTGGGAGGAGCTTATCGCATCCGGCAGTTTCCGCCAATGATGACGCACCAATGACATGTCGAAAGCATGATTCTTTTTTTTTTTTATATATATAATTAAACCTCAAAATTTTATAAAAACATCTTCCAAATTATTCATTAATTTGAATTTAACATTTAAATTTTAATGACAGTATCACAATACTGTCATATAACAATTACAATAATAAATTATATATATTATATAAGTATAATATATATTTTTATTATTTTGATACAATAGGCCATAGTTATTGTCAAATTAATAACTAAAATTAAATACAAAAGAACAGATGCTCTGATAGTCTGACTTTATAAACAATATTAATGATAATTTACTATAAATTGATAAGAGAAATAGAATAATAGTGTGGAAAATGAAATGATTCAAAAGCACAAATGAATGAATATTTACAGTGTAGGTCATTCTGCCTTGGAATATAACATTATATAATAACTGTAATAAATGTATTAATGGTAAACATTTATTTTATTTCAACCGTTCTTTGTGTCCTTGACCGAATTTCCAGTACATTGTTGTTTATTTTATTACCGACTAATCGTGTTTGTACAGATTTATTTGATGGATTTTTTTTACAGTACAGTATTTTGCCTCTCTCAGTGGTTCTGTATGTGTGTACAATTTTGACAGTGTGAAAATAGCTGCTGTGTCTCGGTCCTACCTGGCAGCCTGATGAAAAGCACAGATGGAGTTGTTATTAAACTCACACAGGAAGTGAATCATGGAGGGAAAGTTTGAATAAAGAGCTGCTCTGTGGTCATGTGACATTATCGTTATTATAAAGCTGTTCTAACTGTATTATAAACGTGTTATAATCTGTTAACACTACAGGTTGCCCAAAGACTGCTGACCTCCCCAAACAAATACACAAATCACACTATGTTGATGGCATTACTCGCCCTAATCTGCCTTTGATTGGTTGGCATGACGACGGCATTTCTCACTGACATACTTCTAATACTCCAGAAACCATCTTCATGAAATCTGACCACCCTTCCCCCTCGCAACGGCACACCGTTACGAGATCAGTTCTATGTGATGAAGTGCCTTCATCCTGTTATGGTTTTGGAGTCGTTGACGAAAAAGATCAGGACCAGTCAAGAAAAATTCCTTAAGGCGTTACGGCTTTGCTCACATGACCTCCAACTCTTTTTGGCAGAGCGTTAAATCGTTGACAGATCTAGATCTGCTGCATTGCTGCGCTGTTTTGTTGCATTTTGCTATGTTGTTATATTGTGTTGCTGCGTTGTTTTGTTGCATTGTCTGGTAGTTATACTGTCTTCTGTTGCGCTGTGCTGCAAGTACTGTTTTGAAAGCTTTCTTGATATGTTGCATTATGTCCCTTTGTGTTGCTCTGGGATTACGTGCACTGCATTGCACTGCTGTGTTGGGTTGTGTTGCGTTGTTGCACTGCATCGTAATGCTGTGTTAGGTTGCACTGCTGTTTTGAGTTGCGTTGCTTTGTTGCACTGCATCGTAATGATGTGTTGGTTTGCATTGCTCTGTTGTGAGTCAGTTGAATTACGGGTCATTACAGTTTGTTTATATAATTTGAAAAGATCTTCTTGAAACTGGTTCTGTTCAGAAAACATCTGTTTATTTGTTAAGAGTCCAATCAGAACCAGACACGGGTTCTATTACCTATCAGGGTTCTGGTTTGGAGGGTTGATACTCCCTTATGTCATGAAGTAAGGAGGTGAGGACAAATCCGTCGTATGATCTACCTCGTCACGCTTCACTTCCTGTCCAGGTTGAAGATTTCTGAGCTCTCCAGGAGGATGAACTCCACGATCTGGTTCTGGTAGACCATGTTGACCGCCATGTTTCCTGAGTCTAGCTCGGGCCACATCAGCGTTGGTCCGAAAACAATGCTGATGCCCTGAGTGGACATCAGGTTCTTCCTGGAGAACGCCAGAACTCTAAGAATGACAAGAGCCAGAACTGAATGGAAACACGAGAACACAATATGATTTTAGATCCCACCAACATTTCTGAGGACCCCTGAGGAGGTGTGGTTCTGATATCATACCGGAGCAGGTGGCTGAAGAGCTGCTTCATGGTGTCCTGGTTGGGTCTGGGCATCTCCTGGATCAGTTTCTTCACTGCTTCAACTTTGTGTTTGGATTCTCTCATCTCTGTTCAGAAACAGATTCATACGTGGATCTTGAAAGTCTTTATGTATTTACCTCCACTTCCTATTTGAAGGATCGTGTTACACAACAACCACTTGAGAGATTTTGGTTTGAGGGTCCAATCATGGCTGGAAATTGTTTCACCTCCAAGACATCTAAATTATGGTCTTCATCGGATCAACATGTGAAACTGTTGAATCTACTAGAAAGTTCAGACGGTCTTTACCCCTTTGCCCAGGCTACACCTCTGATCAGACAATCCAAACCACTTTAGACCTCCACCTTTTCTCTGGCTCTGCACAGCCCTGGTATATTCTCCACCATATACCTGGTGGCAGTCTGCTCACAGACAGAGAACCCGGTCGGAATCTGACAGAACCGGACAGAGAACACTAATAGAAACTGTCCGGTTCTATTAGAGTGTCTCCGGACAAAACCGGAGACACTCAGGCAATAACGGAGGACTACCTAATAAAAGAGAATATTTTCAGGTGTGTGTGTGTGTGTGTGCGTGCGTGTGTGTGAGCGCTGACTCACTGGTGGCCTCCACAAACAGCTGGAAGAATCGGAAGGGGAACAGTGGCTCAGGGAGTTCACGGAAAAACAGTTTGAGGGCTCCAGTGATGACATGGATGTCCTCCCATTGACTGTGGTCTAGGTCCAGGTCTTCCTCTGAGGGGACAGACCAGAAAAGACAAGGTTTCATTTACCAGAACCGGTCCAAACATAAACCTACAACAACATACAGAGATAGGAAAGCGGAGGAGATTGAATCACAGCCCAACAAAAACCTGGTCTATAACCAACACACATGGATTTAAATGATATTCATGTTCCTGGACTGTTTTACTTAGTCAACCTGGAATGTTTTGACTCCACCTTGATCGATGATGAAGCGTAGTTTCTGGATGGTGGCCAGGTTTCCACTGACCCTGTAGATCCCGTCCACCTCCAGACCTGAAGGAACATGAAATATATCTAGAGTCCAACCCAGGATGAATGGTCTCCTTGAAACCTTATAGCATGAAGAGACAAACCCAGTGTTCCCTCCTATTGTCCTCTTGAACGTACCTCGCTTCTCCACGGCATCCAGACAGATCTGGACAAACCTTGGCACCGTGGTTCCTTCACGCTCGCAGAGAGTGGACAGATTGCAGCCGAAGACCCGATCTGAGGATCAGATTTAAGGAATTAGGTTTGCTCAGAACCAACAGTACAACAGAACCATAATCTTCATCATATCATCGCTGTCTTCTGAACCTTGAAGATCATGAATCATCCAGAGGTAGCAGTGGGTGGAACCAAGGATCAAATCCATCTTTTGATTGGTGGAGGAACTGTTCTTCGCTGTGTTTAGTGTGATGCCTAATTGCTCTGACCAATCATAGCGCCTGCGTAGTATTGGTCAGAGTAAACCTGAAGTATCGTGCTGGGATCCAACAGCAGAAGAGTTGTGACATATCACAATGCATCGTCGGCACCTAATGTGACCTTTGACCCCACATCCAGCAATGTTTTGGAAACTATATCACATGACAACAATCATTTATCATCACTGTTGGTGCTTTATCTCCACCTTTGCTCGGAAGGGTAAGAACCTCTAGCTACCAGCGCTACTAACAGTTGCTAAGTGCTACCAGCTGCTACATGCTAATAACTGCTACTTGTTGCTAACTACTACTACTTACATATTACTGCCTCTAGCTGCTAATTACTACCAGCAGCTATCTTCTACTAGCTGTGATTGACTTCTGCTAACTACCAGTAGCTTCTGACTTGCACTACCTCCTAGCTACTACCTGCGACAACCATCTAGTAACTACAATCTCCTTCTAGCTTCTACTAGCTGCTAACTGCTACAAGATACTAACGATTAACATCTACTAACTCATAGCGGCTATTAGCTCATATCTTCTACTAACTACTAACCACTATTAGCAGCAATTAATTGCAAGCAGCTACTAAATACTACGAACTGCTACATGCAGCTAATTTCTACCAACTGTTAACTGTACTAGCTGATTCTTCCTCACTGGTGAACAGGCTTTATGGCTGAATCTCTGGTTGCCCCAGCAGGATTCATACAATGGATCTCTGATTTACCAGACTAGAAGTCTCACCTCCCTGCATGGTGGCAATCAAGCCTCCATCATATTTTTAGAACCTGCTGACCCGTGTGTTCTGTGTTTAGTACGTAAACAAGCAGGAACCTTTGATGAGGCCTTTGTCTTGCAGTGTTTTCATGGACGGACGTCTGATGATGAACTTCTTTAGTCGGTTCTTTACGCTGCTCCTGTCCACCCCGTCAGACGCGCTGTGCTTCAGTTTGGAGCTGCTGAAAATGTCTGCAGGAAAACAATTAAAAAATGTTTTTACATTTCATGTCCTCAGTCTCTGACATGTTGCTAACTAAGCCTGAACCATCTGACAACAGGTACAGAACAACGTGACGGTTCATGTAGAGGCTTTGGTTTTGTATCTCCTAAATCTCAATATTCTCTCTCTAAAAGCTTCCTGACAGTTTAGCATCTGCAGCTATAGATGCAGTTAGATTGAAACAAGTTAAGTTATATGGAGGAATTCCACATTTTCATGTTAATGTCTAATAATTGTAGTCAATGAACCACATACAGAGTTGAACAGATACGGACAAAAGGTTGTGCAGAATAGGGGTGGGCGGATCGATTTAAATATCGATAGTATCGATACTAACGTTGGTATTGGGTATTGATCGATACTTGTGTGATGAGATCGATTCTTAAGTTTCAGTTTATCTTCTGTAGAACTCCAGGCATTTACAGAGTGACCGACTGGCCGTACAACACCGCTCTTCTCTCTCTTCACTCATGCTCAATTAGCCCCTCCCCTTTCCTCCGCTCCCCGGCCTCCACTGCTACACTCACTCACTGCCTGTGGCTGCATGATGGCAGAGCGGAATTTTCTCCAAGGCAGGTCAGTTAGTAAGTGAGAGGAGAAGTTCAATAAAAGGGAAAAATGTAAACATGTTATTGTTTCTGAACAAAAACCTATAAAGCTGTAGCTCTCAACAAGGGGACAGGTCCCAAAATGGGACCCTCAGGGGATAATTTCTAGGACACAGGAGGGCAAAAAGACAGAGAGCCAGTAGGAGTATTTTCTTTTGTTTATATTTGCACAACTTAATTAGTACATTTAAGAGTTAATTAAGACATTTAGAGTTTGTTCATTTCAAATGCAGATTACCACCCCAAAAGGGAAATTTAAGTTTTAAGTTTTCTATAGGCCTAAACATTTCTGAGTTACTTAATAAAAGTATTTTTATTTGCCTGAAAACTTTGTCCTGTGTTTTATTATCATCAGAAACATGATTAATTAAAGGAAAACTTACAAAATTACTAAATAATCATGAAAATTCAAGTTTTCATTCTAATTTGCATATTGATGATGCATTCACTTAATAAATTATGATACATTGCTCCTCCCTACACAAAAGTCCATGGTAGTAGTAAAAAGTATCGGTATTGGTTTCGGTATCGGCAATACTGGCCCTGTATTTACTTGGTGTTGGATCGATACCAAATTTTGCAGTATCACACAGCCTTAGTGCAGAATGCCCAGGGGGATTGTTAAATTTATGTTAATTGTTTCAACCAAACAACTTACTAGAGGGAGTGGCCCAAACCAGAACCTGCTGCAGCCGGACCTGCTTGGAAGACTTCAACTGAGAGGCCTCTTTATTTGATGTTGAACCATCTCAACTGACTCCTTCTGATGTGAAGGACCGTAGGCTAAAAAATGAATTCTGAATCTCAAACTGTTCCAGTGCTACATGAGATTGTGGGTTGATGAAGTAACCAGAACCACATCATCTGCAAACAGCAGAGATCCTAAACTCCACAAATAGGACTCTCTCCCCTACACAACTCAACAATTCTGCCAAGGATACCGACACAACTATCTCTTTAGTGGCTCTTAGCAATATCCATGATATCCCATACTCCCACAGTACTCCTCACAGTACCACCTGGGGGGTCCAAATCCAGAAAACACATGTCGACTCGATGGGCAAATGACCCCTCCAGCAAGCCTGCAAGGGTTTAATTTAGCAACATTTAATAGAATTGTAGAAACAGCTACATTGCCTGTCTGTCATCTTCTTGTTTTAATGACAACAGTGATTACAGCATTGAATGTTGAGGTCCCGCCTACAATTTGAGAGTTCTGGTTCGACTTGAAGGATGAGAAGTGAGTGGTCCCGTCAGTCCGTCCGTCGGCAGGATCAAACAGAATCTGATTGGTTGGGGGGTTGGACATGTTGCGAAAAAGATCGCATCAGGGAAAAAGTCCCTTTTAACCGGATTTTGTTTGAGAATTCTAAATTTGAATAATTTTTTTAAAGATGCGAAACAGAATCTCAAACACCGATCAAGGATAATTAGCATGTGATACCGGGTCACTCACTGATGGATCGTCTGTTGACTTGGTTCCGTTGCTTGGTGTTTGGGGAGGCGGAGCCATATTCAGGTAGGGAGCTGTGTTTGGACAGGTAGTCGATGCTGTTGGATCTCCGCAGAAGAAAACGTCCGTCTGATGTCATCTGAGAAAAAGGAACAGTAACTGACGATGTGAGGAATTCTGATAGGCTGCTTATTAGGGAAAACAATTTAAGATTTCCTTTATTATCACTGCAGTAACTGATTTTAAATTGATTTATTTTTTGCATGAAAAGACACAACTGAAGACTGAAGATATGTTAAGATGAATATATCCAAATATAATTTTTAAGATAATTTTAATTGTGCAGGTTTCTTTGGATAGATATTTGAAGTTGGTTTGAAAAATCTTGGCAAGTCCAATTTTCCTATTAGAGGTTAAGTTTACTTATTTTAAGTAATATATGTTCCCATGTAATTAGTATATTCTTCTTGTCTTTGCAGTGTTAGATCACAGCAAAGTGAAAATCCAAACCGATATTTTGAATGATTTGATTTTATAAGTGAAGTCTAAAGGAAGCCGTGTTCCTACCGAGGAGTCAATGGTCTTTTTGATGGCGTCAAACCATTTCATGGCGGTGGAGTAACCGTCAGTCTGGACGAGGTACTCACTTCCTGTGCTAGTGGTGATCTGGAAAACAACATTACGAAACTGAGTTCAGTCTAAAGTAGAGATAAAAAAAGACATAAAAGCCAGTAAAACCGATTGAGGCCTGTCTGAGATCTGCTTCAGCCACAGGTTTTTACTCGTTTGTTACCTGGAAGACGTTTTTCCTTCTGGATTTCTCTGTCGTCCAAACAATAAAGGCTCCACAAAGCGGGACTACATCTGTCTTACTTCCTGTTTTCTGGACACAGAAGGGAAGATCAGATTATCGGATTCAAATACATCCAGAGTATGACTTCCAACTAATAGAGGTAGAATAGAGATAGTGGTGGAGCTGAGATGGAGTGGAGGTGGAATACAGGTGGTGTAGAGATGGAGTAGCAGTGGATAAGAGATAGAAGTGGAGTAGAGATAGAGGTGGAGCTGAAATGGAGTAAAGGTGGAGTAGAGATGGGATAGATGTACAGTAAAGATGGAGTTGAAGTGGAGCAGAGAGAAATGCGCCGAGATAAAGGTTGAGTAGATGTGGAGAAGAGATAAGGCGTAGGTAGAGTAGAAATGGAGTTCAAATGGAGCAGAGATTCAGGTGGAGTAGAGGTGGAAAAAGGCGCTGTAGATATTGGAGTAGAAGTGGTTTTGGAGATCGTGAAGAGGTCAGGACTCTTCGTACATGACTGGTTCCTGAAGGCGTATCCTTGTAGAACAGTAGCTGGTCTGAGGTCAGGAGGCTCCACATCAAGGTCCAGTTCTTCCTCTGCTTCTTGCCACAGTCTGAGATCTTGGCCACGTTCAGGTCTTCACCTTTCAGCTGCCATGACATCATATTAGAAAGGTCACTGTTTACGTTTAGAAACAGGAAGTCAAGAGCTGTGAGGTAGAGGGTGATGTTTGATGATGTTTGATGATGTCACGCTGTGACGCGATTAAAAATAAACGCCCTGAGCTGGATTTGAGATATTTGGGTCCACAGGACTGAGATGGTAGGTCTTGATCTCACCTGTGGTTTTGGACCCTCAGCTCCTCCTGTTTCTAAGACCTCATGCTCAGACTGGTTCCTGCGATGGAGAGAGATCTATACAAAAGGAGAATGAATGAAAATGTAAGCTCTGCCCACATAGAATTGGGGAAGTTAGAATTTCTTACCGGTTTGGGGGGATGATCCAAGTCCTGCAGGACCATGGACTTGGACTGGCTGAGGCGGTCTCCAGACATCAGTGAGCTCTTGATGCGAATTTGGACCACTGGGCTGCGCTGTGGAGATGAAGTCAGCGGCCACTGCTTGGCAGCCTTTGGGTCTGTGATCCTGTGTGTCGTCAAGCATTTTGCTCATTTTAGTTTAAAGGTGCAGTCTGTAAAATTTAGAGGCATCTCTGTCAATGAATGGAATCTTATATTTATAACTATAATGGGTCTTCATGTTTCTTTGATGGTGCAGTTTCACATTCTGTTGTTTTTTCTTCTTCTAAATAATCAGTCTGAACCTCCATTTGTCAAATTTGTGTTCTCATCCTTTGGAGGAAGGGGGCCTCTCTATAATATAGGTCATCTATGATCTAAGCTTTAACCTACAGTTTAACAGGACAAAAACACTAAATACTGTTTGTAATAAATACATATCTCTGAAGGAACCTCGTCAGCTGACAGGATTCTGATGACATCCTTTAGACACTTGAAGGCCACCATAGATTCTTGGACAGGGAGGGGTGAGCTGAGGTATAAAAAGGTTCCAGTCAACAACTTCACCACTAGATGGCACTAAGCTTTATAAACAGCACCTTTAGAGGTAACATCTTGTCAGATACTGATTATTAAATAGTGAAGAGAAGACCCCACAAGCAACTTCTGCATGATCCTGGTGGTCTACAAGACCGGCTTGAAAAAAGTCTGATTAAAACTTTTAACTTTCAGAGCATAAACTTTAACAATTATACTTTTATCTTCTCTTACTTTTATATTAGAATCTTTTACTTTCACACTTTTTTTGAAACATTTATACTACTACCTTTATTTTTACATAGTTTTGGATATAGTTTTGGATTATATACTTTTTCGCTTAAACCTGAGTAGAAAAATCCAAATGTAAAGTGCATTATAAATTAAATGTATTATTATTATTATTATTATTAGAGAAGCTGATACCATTATCGTACCCGAGTTATTTTTTTACTGTAATTGTACTGCTACACGTGTAAAGCCTGTTGCCACCTCTGCAGTACACATATATGTATTTCCCAAATGAGCACATATCCAGTGTAGAATTAACTATAGTTTATGTATATTATAAGTGATGCATATTTTAAATGAATCACACATGTTTCTCTCTTTATATTAATAATATATGCAAAATCGTCCTTTAATTGAATCCTATTAATCAGCCCTAAAATAGAAATTACAATTATCTTTTAATAATCTGGTGAAATTTAATCCCTGGATATAATATATTAAGATAATTATTATTCATGAATTTTATTATTCCCTTTATTGAATCTAAGAAATATAAATTTCTCATTTAGTTACATTTTATCCTGATAATTGCTAATTTTATTTCCAAATATTATCAAGTTTATATAAATTTTATGACAACTTTTTGTTTAATACTGGTTTTAACTAGATTCAATGTGAGGATTGTTGAACTATTTTTGGTTTATTTCCTGTTTGCAGCTCCGATTGCCTCATTGTGGTTTCACAATTTCTACATTCAGCCAGTCAACACAAGAAGAAACTGAAAACAGAGACGAGGAGAATGTCGCAGATTATGGTCCTAAAGGGGGACGTTTGGAGACGTAGAATCAATATTTCTGGTTTCTTTTAGCTCATAATGGTTCAGGTACGGTATTGGAGTTTATACTAATAATAGCTGTGGATGTCCTTTACCCATAATGCATCTAGAGTCCAACTGGCCAACTCTGACCTCCCAGAACACGGCAGATTAAACGTTATCGCGATGCCCACCAAAGGCCAGTTTGACTCAATGGAATCAATCACTATCTAGTTCACAAGCTGATTTTAGCTACATGCAGCCACCGGCTAATTTTAGCAGCATGGCTAACCAAGACAAAGGAGCCAGCTGTCAACAGGAAACTCCCTTTCTTCAAACTTTCTGCAGTTCATCTCTGGGGTCATGACTGTACCACTTCCATCTGTTTTCACTGACTGGCTCATAAGCTCACTAGTCCTCATAACAAGTAACAACTATTAGCAGCAGTTAGCTGCAAGTAAAAAAGACACTGGTTCATCAAAACCACTAGGCACAGGATTCCCCGTCTAGAAACAGTCCTCAGTGAATCTCCATGGTCAAGTTTGATCTACTTCCAGCTGTTTTCCCTGACTTGTGAGCCGACTACCATTAACAACATTTAGCTACTGCTACACATAAAAGTTAAGTAATCGGTTCATCAGGACGCTAAGTAAGCCATCTCAATATAGGATTTGGATATTTAAATTCTATGCCCTTTTTTTTTCTTTTTTTCGCCGTTCTCACTAGCTTATTTAGCCTAAACGGCTAGTGGCAGTGAGCAACAGAAAGTTTAGCAACAGTTAGCAAGCCATCACCTGGCACAATAAAATATTATTTTTTCATTTCATATTATCCAGTTGCAATAATGTATGTGATAAATATACACAATTATTGACTTTTTTACAGGAAACCGTAAGCCCCGCCCCCAAAACACTAAGTTAATAAAATGCTAAGCTAACCCTAACCCATGGTGCTGAAAGTTAATGTGAAAATATCATATTATTGATTGAAATTGATTGAAGTTGACAAGAAAACATCTCATATTTACTTTTGAAAGATTATACTTATACTTTAACTATATGTGTTAAACCAGCCAATTATAGCAACTTAAAAATTAAACTACGGCACATTTCAAATATAATAATTCACTAGAAACAAGAAAACATGACATCTGTGAGGAAGGTGAAGCTGTTAGGGCAACTGCAGTTTTAGCAACCATCCCTAATTTTAGCTAATCTCAGCTACCGCAACTAAGGTCAGGAAATTAACACAGGTAATGTCAGCAATCATTAGTACAATTAGCTAATAAAGTTTGATTACGTCAAGCATCATTGCTAAAGTTAGCTGATGTCAGCTAAAGTTATCTAATAAAGTGAGCCAATGTCATCTATCACCACTGAAGTGAACTAATGTCAGCTATCTTAGCTAATGACAGCTGATTTCAGCTATCATTGCCAAAGTCAGCTGATGAAGTGAGTAATCAATGTTAAAACAACTCGGTCTTAGTTCACGATGAATGAACCGAGATTCTTCAGAAGGGCTGCCAGAAGCTGGTGTCCGTCTACGCATCACTTTAGCTGCAGATCAGAGCGTGTTGAGGTTCTGAAAAGTTATGCTCGCCATGAAGACTGGAACCATTCAGAGACTGAAGGAGTCAATAGAAACAGGATCTAGACAGATAATATAATTATTATTAAATTTGGATCAATGATAGGCGAGATGTTTGCTCAGAGGATGCTTCCCCAAAAACTAAAAAGACAATTGTCTCGGTCTATGAAGAGACCTCAATCTAGCCCACCTCTACAAATAAGTTCCTCTAACTAGTCTCAGATCGAGTCGTAATTGAGAGAAAAATAAGTCATAAATCCTAGGAGATAATTGGATGTCTTACTTGTAGCAGTCTTTCCTTGTACCCGCCATCTCGGAGCGCTGATTTCGGAAGATGAGCCGACAGTTAGAGGAAGTGCGAGTCATCACGTGGTTCCAAACAGGCAGCTCTCCGAAAACAACCACTGAAACCTCATTTCCTGAAACCTTAGCATCATTCTCATGCCAGCAGACATGAGCCGTTTCAATCCGGCAAACCCCCAACACCAACACTTTAGTGACCCACCATGACATGATCAGTACCACACCTTTTATCACATCTTCACTTTTATAGACCATCTTCAGACACTGGGTACTGGCTACTAAGTCTCACCGGTAGTACACTATGCCCAAATCAACAGGAATTCCTTAAGGTTATTTAAATCATTCAGTCTGGGAAGCATCCCAAAGCTGTTTATGAGGTTCTGGGACTTCACAGTGAGACTTATTATCTACATATGGAGAAGACCTGGACTGTATTGTCACTATAAATGTTCTATTCTATTCAACAGTGAACCTTAATAGACAGTGAACAGTGAACATAATAGAACGCCTTTCAAAATTCCTCAAACAGGAAGTCGCAGAAGATCAAAAGAGAACATCCAAGGAACTGCAGACCTCTCTTACCTCAATAAAGATTAGATGTCATGGCTCCACTTCCACAGACACACGGCTAACAACATCTACTCACAACATACCTTGATGACAACAAATTCTGCTCTCAAGCAGTCATAAGTCTGTGAAGAAGGTGGAAGTCCACCTCTGAGTCGATCAAAAGGAACAAAATTTAAGTTGATTAAAGTATTGCCGTCCATCATCCTGCTTTTAATTCCTTAGACCATTGTGGTAGGTTCTGACCACACAAAAATAAAAGTAGTAAGGAGCTAAACCAGAAGAAAAAGTAAAAGGAAGTCAATCATAATAAGAAGATCAGAGGCTTTAATGTTTCCTTTACATGTCAGCGCAGATCAGACAGCAACGTCACGGAGACCAGGTGAACCACATGTTGCCATGGTTCAGTGATGATGTTGTTGTTGTTGATGATGTGGTGACTGTCGACGGCAGTGAAGAGCGCCGGCATGGACTCAGGCGTTGAGGAACTTAGCGTGGTGCTTGATGTGGTCATTGATGAAGGAGTAGATGAAGTAGTAGCTGTGGTCGTAGCCCTGCAGGAGGAGGAGCCAGACGGACATCAAAGAATTACGTGCTGTAACGTCGACCTCTGGTCGGTATTTTGACATCAACAGAACATTATTTGAGAGGAGGGGAAATGTGACTAAACCGGGCTGAACTTGGCTGCAAGATAAAAAGGTAAATGCTGTAGAGAATCAGTCAGGGCGACACGTTTGAAAGTGTGGAAGTTTGAAACTAGGAGGTGAACTTTGTGGAACTAGAAAGATAAAATCTGTTGCTATACCAGTCCACTAGTTGGGACTGGAATGTTTTTTTCTGATGTCAGCGAAGATGGCGGTCAAGGTGTGAGAAGAAGTTGATAAAACAAAGATGGTGCTTCTCTGATGGCAGAGTTGTGGTGAACTGACCGGCTGCAGCCTGAACACGACGGGGATCTTCTTCTCGGAGCAGACTGCGATCAGGTTGTCAGGCAGCAGCTGGCTAGCTGACAGGAACTGATCATCTCTGCCCTGGTCAATGAGGATGTCCAACTGCGGGCCGGAGTAGGACTCTGCCAACACGGTGGCATCGTACGCCTGGACGAGGAGACAAGGAGGGGTCAGACTGTGTCTTCTCGCTCTTCTTCCACTGCGACACAAACAACACACTAAAAAACAACAGCCAGACGACTGTAGGGAACAGAAACTACCGTCACAGAGGGACGGAAAATACAGAGGAACAAGAAATGACAGACAAACCACAAAAGAACAGAAACTATGAAGGAACCAACAACAGCGAAACAAACACGACCGAGCAGTGTTTCCCAAACGTAGAAAATGTACTTTCTAGTGGTGGGCGGAGCAGCACAGTGTGTGATTGATGGGTTCACCAATAAAGCAGTCAAACTAAAGTTTATCAATTAATGCTCCATTTATTGCAGAAGAATAACCCTTTTCTATCTTAGGTCAACATTCTTAGGTCAATTTTTATTCGCAAATTCAAATGCATGACCATTTGGGAACAGATAATCCCAATATCTTATTTCAACATTTATATATGTTGAAATAAGATATTTGTTTTTATTTATTTACATAAATAAATATTTACCTATAAAAATAAATGTCCATCCGTGAATGAATAATCACTTAAAAATAAACATCTTATGCTTACATTCGCTCAATTTCATATTTATAAATAAATAAACTGGTAAATAAACTATTCACATTTTTAATTTACGTTTTCAAATATGTAAAGTAACAAAACACTTAAGAGCTTCATGTTCGCTCAAAGTGTACCTTTAAAACCAGTTAGTGTTTGAATCTCTAGGTCCAGATACGAGGTCATCAAAAATAAATGAAGCAGTGGAGTCATCCGTTCTCTACGGAGTCCCTGAGGTCCCTCCAGAAAATAATAAAAATGTACGTACAACATATTATCTTATGCGCACATTTTTATATTCTTGTGCGCACAAGATAAATCCATCATTGCAAAGGCGGGCCTGTTCTTTGGAAACCACTTCTGTAACGCTGCCTCACGTCCTTCAGTATGCACAGAAAATGATTCCTGCCGATGACGAGCAAAAGCTGTTTTGCTCGTCAAACTTTGACTTCCTATTTGTTCCGTTTATGGCATAAGAACAAACTTGCGTTTCCTATTGCTGAACAGTGTATTTTAGGGGCTTTTATTTTTAATTGGATTAAAGCGGAAGTACGGGTGGTCGGTATTGTGAATGTGTTTGACTTGATGAAAGAGAAGCACCAAAATTCGCCTTTAAATCTTTGTCCTTAAAAAAGACAAACCTCTCATTAACAAACAAATATATTTGTGAAGTGAAATACATTATTTGTACATACTTGTTTGTTTGATTATGGCCGCGCCATCAATGCTAAATTCGTTAGCATTTATTTGGGAATTCAAATTGTAAGTTAGCATTACGGTAACGGACCAAATTGTAATTATTTTTCCACATTGTTGTGAGGGAAAAACATTCCGCCTGCGCCTTGAAGCCTTTTTCTCTCATTCTGAAGAACTGTTTATCTACCAAAGTCAACGCGAACCCTCAAGGAGAGCAGAATAAAAGGACAAAATTAAACTGCAGCCTCTGGCTGTACCCATTGGTCCGCAATCCGCACATCTCTGTGCATCTCCCCAGCGCTGGATATATCTACCTGGGCGGGTCTTAAATTACCTGGGAAGGCTGCAGAAGAAACTACAAAGAAACAGAAACACTATAGAAACAAACTACAGAGAAATCAACAGAAAAGCAGAAACGACGGCGAAACATTAACTACGGAGAAACAGAAAATAAATAGGAACAGAAACGGGCGTGAAATAGTAAAAGAACTACAGTTACAAAAATCAGAGAAGATCTGAAACTACAAAACACTTCAGGTGAAGTGAATATTAAACGCCGATGGATGTAACTGAGCGGCGTGATGTTCTACAGGAAACAGTTTTCCACAGCCAATATGGCGGCAGAGGTAAAATGTGTGGAGCTTCTGGCATCTTCTTTTTAAGGAAGATGGCTAGACACCTGCAGTGATGTAGCCTCGAGACAAATGGGAGGTAGTGGTTCACGCCATATGTGGTCAACCCCACTGTATGCGTCACATGATGCTGAAGTGGTCCGGTGTGCAGGGTCTTACCTTCCAGGTGGATCTGTCAGAGCCCAGGTATCTGGAGAAGGCCTTCTGTCCCCAGGGACACTGCATGGGGTTACAGATGGGGGCAAAGGCAGACACTGCCTGCAGGAGACACACATGATGTCGCAAATGAGAGCAGCAGAGAACAGACAGATCCAGATCGTGCCGTCTTAACTGGTCCAAAACAATCTCCGATCATTGGAGATCGTAAAATTCCAGTTGTCCATCATTTGACCTTTGACGTTTACTACAGAATAACATGAAAGCTCTACAAGTCTTAGCCTTACAGCTACAATAAAGTTAAACTCATACCATTTTCTGGCTAATGGCTGCCACAGCAACAGGTGAACTATAGAGACACTGTATGCAGTACCTTGTATTTCCCAGGGTTCTTCAGGGCGCAAATGAGCGCCCCGTGGCCGCCCATGGAGTGACCGCTGATGGACATCCTGTCTGGGTCGGTGTTGAAGTTGGCGTTGATCAGTTTGGGGAGCTGAGAGAGATCATCAAGAGCTCTTGATTAGCTCAAGGTTAGATTCAAAGGTGTTTTGTGGGTGAGGGGGCGGATCAACGCACCTCCTCGATGATGTACGAGTACATGCGGTAGTTGGTCTTCCAGGGGTCCTGCGTGGCATCGACATAGAAACCAGCTCCAGTACCGAAATCCCAGCTTTCATCCTCTCCCTCGATGTTGCAGCCACCTGATGGATGTTCGATCAATGAGCATGAGAATCAACATCACATGACCACCTAAAATTCTTTTACATTTACATGGTTAAAGTATCATTAAATCAACATCAACATATTTGACACCAATCTGATCATATTTAGGACCTTGTGCTTAATACCACCACATATATCAGTCTTTTGAAGGCCTAAACTCAGGTTTATGAAATCTAGACTTTTTGAGACCCTGTAGGGACCCTGGATTGCCTGTGGATGAACAGGAGGGCTTTGAGTTTTGGGTGCATTTCCATACGTGGGCTGGTGTCTGGAGCGACGATGATGATGCCGTGTTCCGCTGCAGCGAGTTGACTGCCGGCTTTCGTGATAAAGTTCTGCTCCGTGCACGTGAGTCCTGCAAAGGGACAGAAACTGTCAGATGATCTGGTTTCGTACAAATAAATTGTCAATAAATGTCAAAAAAAAAAAATAATGTAATCAAATGTTATTTGCAGGAAATGCACAACATGAGAAAGGGCAGATTAAACGTAATGAAGAAAGAGTCCAGTTTCATCATCATGGCTTTATCATCATCATCATCATCATCATGGCATAGAAAGTCACTAAATCTCTTTTTGATAATAATAATAATTTTAACTTAAATATACACAGCGCCTTGCTGAGGTCAAAGGTTGTGGTGAGCAGGTGGTGTTTTAGATGTTTCTTGAAAATGTAAGTAAAATAAGAAATCAATTCATTCACAATACATGTTTTCTTACATTTTAGTTGAATTTATTCCATACTTCACCTACTTTAATATTATCTGGACAAAAACATAGCTCTACAAATTGTCTTTGCTGTAGAAACAGTTTATTTAGTTAAAGTTTTCTAAATATAATGCACCAACTGCTCATCTCTTAAGTTACAGTTAAAATATGCACATGTGTCTTAAAATGTATTAATAAAAAAAATATTTACTTTCCATCTTTAGGCACTACTTTGTTAATAATTCTCAGTTTCACTTCTAACAAACCAGACAGTCTGAGTATCGACACCTTCCGTTCTAGAAAATTTTAAGTCGGTATGTGTATTTGAATTTTTTCTATTTACATCCCATTTCCCCTTTACTTTTATTTTCACTTTACAGATGCTGAAGCCTCTGTAACGCCGGAATTTCCCCTTTGGGGATTAATGAACTATATCAGTATGCATGTATGAATGTATCTATGCATGAAAAATGTCATTTTTCCATCGGGTGTGGGGGAATAACTTTATGCAAAGAAAATGTTAATTTAATGAATTCCGTCTGTATATTCAAAAATACTTAAAAATGTCCTCCTGTCAAAACATGTGATCTCATTCAGCCGTGTTTATTATTAGTAACTGCCGCAGAAAACAGGATTCTTTTTAACTGACATTGTGTCTCTGCATTCTTTAGTAAAATTATTTAAATGTGAAATCTTAGAATGTCAACTTTTGAAATGTGTTGGTTTTATATTGTACTTATAAAAGTCTTTCTGTGGTTTTCATATGAGCCTACAAAGGGTTCTACCACCCCCTCAAAGATAATCTTTCCATTCCATTTCCACTCTCCATTTCTCATGTATGGAAGGTGTGAAAGAAATAAAACCGTGGTTCTCTCAAGAGTGACTCAACATTTAATTTTCTAGATTAAGTACTGAAGCCCATCACTGTCGTTTCAGAGAAGAATAAATTAATCACAGAAGAATTTTACATTTTCAGGTGACATTTTTCGAGTGTTGTGCTTCCGTAGTAAGGTATGGAGACAGATAAAAGCTTTATTGATTTTATTTTTACGTAATAAAACTCTAGGAATAAACTGGGGCATTCCAGAGGGACCTGCAGTGAACTCACCGGAAAGCCAGTAAAAGACGGGACAGCTCTCCGTTTCCGCTTTAGGAGGCAGGTAGACGGCGAACTTCATCTTACACCTGAGCTCAGAGCTGCAGGAAGGAAACAAATGGTTTCAGTTTGACCTGACTGCATTTCATCCACCTGTAGGTTAGACTGAGTGAGGTTTTTATTTTTTTTTAAACTGTTAGCCAAAAAAATTTCCGAGACAAAATGTATAAACATTTTTACTTCATGCACATGTACATAAAAAAAAAAGAAAAGTCTATTAGTCTCTATTGGTCCTTTGATATGACCAGATTACACATTATGTCAATGTCAATTGGCTCGGGCACAAGTAAACAAATAAAAACCATTACAAAATAATAGCGATGCATCCATTCACATCTCATCAGCGGTGGATGGATGATGACAAATGCGCATATCTGTTTAATTGTGAGAAAGATTTAGGAAAAATAACTAGATGGATTTGCATGAAAATTTAGCCAGAGGTAGGTTTTTGCCACATGCTAGAGGTGATTGAATTTTGGTGATGTTATATTTGCTGCAGAATTCGAAAAAAAAATTATAAGCTGTTTGGACCGGAGACATCACATTGTGGCATCGCGTAAGAGAGCTCCATGGACAAATTTAACCCGGAGAATGCCGTTTATAGGGTTATCCAAACATCTCTACGCATGTTCTCGATGATGACAGCTGGGTTTACATTTCAAACTAGAAAATGCACTCGCAGAGCACAAGCCTCCGCCAAGACACAACAATACCCCCGCTGGGCCTTATTGTGATCAGATTCATTTTGATCTCTTTGTCTTGGACAGTTTCACACAGATTCCGCCATTAATTCATTAATTTTTGCCAGCCTCTAAATCTAATAAAAACTCCCAACAAATTCCCTCTGTGTCCCTCAAATACCCTGGAACACTTCCTCTGTCCTCGTTCTCATGCATCTTCCACTTCAGTGTCTCTGCTTAGCGCACTGAAAGAGCAATGCGCCGCAAGATGATGTCAATAAAGTGATCTAATTGAATTTGATCACAATAATGTCTACCAAGGGCACTGATCTGCCTTGGCAGAGGTTTGGGCTCCCTGCCAATGCTTTGTGTAGTTTTAGCATTGTTTCCAGAGCTATAAACAGATTTAAAGTAATTATATTTTGAAGAAACTGTATAAGGCTAGTTGCTTCTGATATTCTTCTCTTATAGTTAGAAAAATATTTACTGCCCCCCTTGTGTATATTGCCAATTTGCCAATATTTTAAAAGGATTAAATTGGGCGTAAGATTGATAGTTTAGTTTTGATCTGGATTCCGAGGGTTTAAGAAACACAAACAGTAGAAAACAATTAAAGCCTTTGCAAAGCGAACAACAGAATCGCTGATATCTCCTCATAAATAATGAAGTTATTATTATAGATGGTCGCTATGGTAACAACCTGACTCACTAATAAAAAACTCTGTAATCTTGAACTCTAAACTCAGAGTGAATTATGTTCTATAAGACGTCTGTCGTAGGTCAGTAACAGAAATTAAATTTTCAACCAGTCATTAAGTTTCGACACGACTCATTCCAGTTTGATTATTTCACCTGGCATCCTGCATAATTAAGAAGTTTCAGACCTCACCTGTCATGTTCGAAAACCTTCTGGACTCCACCAGCGCACTTGTTTGCGGACACTTGTGTGAGCGCCATCATGGACCTGTAGAAAGACAGTGTAAACATATCTAATCACTGAATCTTCTCTTAATACCATATCCACCCATTTACTTTGTTATATCTTTAAACTTGAGCGTCGTTACGGACACAAGAGCCAGAGAAAACAGTGAAACAGTCAAGCACCAAGAGACAGTGAAGTTTAAAGAAACTGAAGGAGCTTGGGGCAGTTGGTAGGTAGGTGAATGGTGAGCAGTGAAAATAAAAAAGCAAATATGATAAGGCATCTTACAGAAAAAGATGCAGATTAGTGACATAATGAACCGTTCAATACTTCCAACTTACCACTGCAAGGAGGAGCTGAATAGTCTGATGGCCTAAGTGGATGGAAAACTTTGTCAACATAGAAGGGAACACCAGTGACAACTGACTTGTAAAACCACAGCAGCAGTTTGTTACATAACATGAAGGACCCTAATCTTGTCAGGAAGTACACATAGGGTCTGCCCCTTCCTGTTGAGTCCAGTCTATGTATGTATGTATGTGCATACATACCTTATGCATAGACATAGTACTAAAGGTACTTGAGAGTGTAAACTCTTCATTAATCCCACTGGAGCACATATCTATGGTTCTTAGGTTAATAATTGTCTGAATGCCAACTGCACATGGACAGCATGTAGCTGCTTGTAAAAATAGCAGCAGGATCAGGCATTAGGTCAGTTATGCAACTAACTAAAAGAACTTAACTAAAAAATGATTGAACTGTGAGCTTTATTAGCTTCTGATTATTTTAGGAGAGACCTCTCATTCAAACATTAAGCTTCTTCCTCTTTAAATTCATTACATCGAAAAATGTGTATAAAGATATATCGCCGAATTATTAAACACATTTTCTACATTGCAAATATGGCTTTATTGTAAGTGTAATGTCTTCTGTTCTCGGTTGATAAGCTGTTTAAGCTTAAAATGTTTGCATATCTATCAGGGTTTGGTCCATATTAAGAGGTTAGCTTGTAAATTCAGTTCAAGTTCATTCGTAGGCAGGTTTTTATTAACTTTCTTTTCAATTTAAAGTATTTGCAGCTTATAATACACACATACTGTGATTAAAATTATTAAAAGTCCACACAAACCTTAATAAACTGCAGTTTTTTTGTTGGTAATTTTCTCCCTGCTTCGCTAACTTCGCCGCAAGTGAGGGGCCAGACAGAACAGAGTCCAAAAACGTCAGACGCGATGACGTCAGAGCACACGCTCCTTCTACGCTAAACGTCAGACGTAAATTCGTACGCACGATTGAGGTAGTTTATCGGGAAAAATAGGTGACAGATGATAAAGTTTAAAAGAAATTATGATAAATAATCTGTTCTTTAGTTTATTTTTGATTAATTTAGTTATATGATAGTATAAATTAATTTACGTAATTTACTATCAAATCAAATTAGATTAAAGAAACTGATTTGAAAAAAACAAAATAAAATTCAATTAAATGTTTTTGTCATAATTGATTCTTTTTATCAACTAATACAAAATTTGATTTACATTTAACTATTTTATATTTGATAATTTTATATTATTTTTGATTTAATAATTTTAATATATATATATATTTAGTAATCAAATGTCGGATAAATATATAAATAATAAATACAATAGATATAAAATACAGAAATATTGTGCCATCCTTAGTCAATACCCAAAGGCTGGTCTCTTAGTAACTGATGTTTAATGATTGTTTACCACAAACACCAGTAACTAAATACTCAGCCTTGACGTGGTGACTAGATGGCACAGTGAACACTTTCACCGGTCGGTTGACTAAGAAGACATTTCTTGCCTTATTGATCTTGATCATTGATAAATTGACTCGAGACATTTGAAGAAAGGTTTGGGAGGGAGAGAGTGCCACTAGGTCATGAGATGGCCTTTATAGGTCATATGCTCTTTCTACAGGAAATTACACTGTTGCCAGCCAGGAAGTGACATGACGATGATCAAAATAAGCATTCGCATACAGAAATAAGTTTTAAACAATAATTAAATAACCAATACAGACATTCAAAAACCCAAACAAAATAAACCAGCCGGGCATTGAACAGAAAAGGTATTCGCAGAAACTTACTGCCAATACACTCCCCAAATGAAAAAACGAGTGATTCTTAATAAACTTGTTTATTCACAACAGCAACATAACATGAACTTATCAGATTTCATAGGAGACAAATAAGAACTTTAATACAATAAGCAAGTACCCCTCAGATAAACCTTTTAATCAGCTTCCAGTAGTATTAGTTTTGAAAATGGGCATTTCCAGACATACTGCCTTACTTATCTTACCTACGGCAGCTTTCTCACCTGCCATCCGCTTGTTGAAAGACTTCTACTCATTTGGTCATTTCCACTGATTTTGCGGTGCAAGGTGTTTCATCTGATCTCGTTACATCTACTTCCTTGTGGCAAGTTCAAAAATGTCTGCTTGCTTTTAGCCCAGAACTTATTTGCTAAGAACTGAACTTGTTTCCATTGCTTCTGGAGTTAATGCTCCTCTCCTATCAACTCTCCAGGTGGTATATTGATTGTAATTGGCCTGAATTGAACTTGTGTTCCAAACTGACATCTCCTCCTTTGCCTTTGAGTGAAACTGTGCCCTCTTCGACTTCAGCTCTGCTATATCTCACACCTTAAGTATCCTCCTTATGGATATTTCCTTGTGATGGGACACTTGGACCAGTAACATTGTAGCCTACATTCGACTTCTGCTTAATGCCTTCCTCTAACTTGACGCCAGAAACTGTAAATCCTCTTTCTTCACTATTCTTTTCAGCAAAATCAGACTCCAAAACTTTGACTTCTGCTGGAGTAACTTTGTTCCTTACATTTGCTCCTTCACACGGAACAGGCTTCACACTCGAGTTTCTGGGATGGTCAACAGCTGGTAGAACTTGCTTCACATTAACACAATGACTCATGCCAATTTTATCTGCATAATCAATATCAGACATCTTGTGACCAATGCTGCTCCAACGGAAAAGGTCCTTAGAGGAGTTATGAGAAGTGGATTGAGGTCATTGAGTTATAGGAGCGCCGGTGAAGATGAATGGCCGAGAGGGAGGAACTGGACTGTCGAGGGAGAAACGCTGACTTCATGCGTCTGTTGAGGAGCAGAAAGGAGACCCTCACCATAAGCTTGGATACTCTGAGCATAAACTTGTAGCTTTGCTTGTGCTACATCGTGTCTCTTCAACTCATCTAACCTTTCCACTTCTTCCCTCTCCTCTTCCAACTTCATATTCCTAGTTGTACTTTCTGATAGAAATTGAGCTCTTTTTTCTTGCATTCTCTGCATTGATTGGCTTTTCTAGAGCGGCTCTCTCAGCCGTTAACAATTTACCCTTTGCTTCCAGTTCTCTCATTTCTTCTTCATATTGATGTTGTGTCTTCATCATTTTAATCGCCTCTTCTCTCGCTGCCACTTCAGCCGCTGCTTGTTGTTTTCTCTGAGGTAAATCATGGGAAAGTTGTGTGGAAATCTTAGAGACAGATTCTGAGTTATGGGAGTTTTCTGAAATCACACTGACTCTGCATCAGGTCAGGGTGTGTCGTCTGGATCTCCATCTTCACTGAGAAAATATTCAGCCTTTTCATTTGGGATTCTAGTGATTGCAGAGTATATGTCATTATTCCTCCATACGTGTGATTGATTATTTCATTGTAGACTAACTGATAGAGAGAGGATTGACTTGTTGATGATGCTCACAACTTCTGTTGTCTTGAAGAAATGAAACGGATGAAAAGCTGCAGTTGAATCTTCAATAACAGTTTGCAAGTTCTTGTGCTACTTCCAACACACCAATATACGTGTTTGCTTTTTTAGCCTTTGGTTTGTTTAGTCACTGCTTCACTCATTCAAACTACATGTTGTATGTCATATATGCACTACTGTGCATATATGACATACAACATGTATTTATATCAGTACTTACTTAATATTAATAACAATTATAGTTAACATTGTATTAATAAATACAATTGAATATTATTAATTCAAGTTATTATTTATCTATTATTTAAAAAATAATCGTTTTAAAATGATATTTAAAGTCTTTTATGAATTAATGTAAATAAAAATAAGACATTAATTATTAATAATATATTAATAATTATATTGTTTAATATTATAATTATTATTAGGAATATTTGTTGCCATAGTTATTAATTAAATAAAAAATACATTGGTATATTTCTCTATTTTTGAGGCAATAGACGTTTCTCCTCTTCATCTTTGCTCAGATGTTTTTTCTATTTGTATTTAATTACATAATTAGATTTTTTTTTTTCTCTGATTACTAAAATATCAATTAAACTGGAACCATAATGAAAATATGTTTATACGAATCCAGACAAATGAAAATACTTGTCGGTTAAATATGATTTATGGTTCATGTTTTTACTCAGTCATGCTCTTATTGTGAAGTCTGGAGACCAGACTTATTATTATTTATTTTTTTTATTTGAAACACAATGAGATTTAAATATACCAACCAAATATTTAATATAAGTTTTAACTGACATAAATTAAAAAAAACAAAACACAAACCTTTTAGTCTTAGCAAAAAGTTGATGTTTTATGAAACCCAATATTGCATTTAAACATCTTTATACAGGTTCACTCTTTCGTCTACAGTTAAACTCTACACTGCATATCTCGTGAATGTCTTCTCGACCTCAAAGCCAAAGGTGTTGGTGAACAGGTGCTGCTAGACGAGATCAGCGACATTAAGTTTGATGCAGAATCATCCACCCCTAATCTTTGCCCTACAGTTGGGACAATTCATAGTCCACTAGGATCTAAGTCACCCTGTTAGCTCTTTTAGCCTTTACACAGGTATGTATGCTAACTAGTAGGGTCATACTGAAGCTGCTGTCTGTTTACGTCTTCCTTCAGTGAGCTGTGCTCTACAAACAAGCTGCTTTGATTCTGATTGTTTTAACTCAATCAATGAACTTTTTTCCTACCAACTCAAAATAACTCTATAGTATTTATAGAACAGAATCGAATATTTCAGAGATCTGGTGAAAACAGGAGGAAACTTATCTTTACTTTCTCTCCGTCACTCCATAACATCCTTGTCCCCTTCCACTCCTGACACACTTTCCTTTGTCTCCTCACCTTCATCAGCTCCCTTCCTCATCTCCTCTGTCTTGTAGCCTTTGTCACCTTTACTCTACTACCTTCTCCTCCCTCACTCCTGCGTCCTCCAGCTAACAGGGATCCACTGTGGATCTTCCTGTGCCTCCTGGATGATTGAGCAGAGCTGCATGCAGGTGTCCTGCAGGTCGTCATTCACCAGTATGGTGTTGAAGAACTGTTTGTACTTGGCTTCCATCAGCCTGGACGCCTCCTCCAGCTCCACAAAGTCCTCCTCCTACCGAGTAGAAACATGAGCATCTTTCTGCTAAAGTTTGCGTTGACGGATGTGACGGCACCGGGGTTCTTACCGTGAACGCTCTGTTGAGGGTGTAGTTGGCGACGATTCGTGCGCCTCTCCGTGTTTGTCTCAGACTCTCTTGACTCGGAGCTTTGATGAAGATCACGTAGGGCTTCAGTTTACTCGTCCTCAGCGACTGGATGATCTGACAACAACAGCGAAAGATACGGAATGACTGTATCCAACCGCTGTAGGAAATAGTCTCTGTTTGTAGCTGTTACAGACGGAGCACATTACACCTGTCCTCAAATCCCTCCACTGGCTCCCTGTGAGTCAGAGGATAGATTTTAAAATGGCACTACTGGTCTATAAAGCTCTAAATGTTCTCACACCTGAATACATCTCGGGTCTTATTGTTGCTTATGAACCAGGGAGAAAAAAAGTGCTACACAAATAATGTTTATGACTATTATTATCTGGACCCTGTAGCAGCTCGTGACATCCAACGAGAAACCTCCACTCGTGGGCAGTGGCCAAAAAATAAATCTGTAATAGTAGCAAGATTGAAGGCGGAACATCAAATTCAGCGTCTCGTTTGCGTCACAAGGAAGTTCTGCTGAGGAGGAAAAAAATGGATGTCCGTCATGAAGGGATTTTAAACGACACTCACATGTGGTTCTACGTCAACGATGCACATCAGTCCTCGTTTAAGCACCTCCTCGATAGCATCATAGCTGGTCCCGTACAGGTGGCCCTTGTGCTCCCCATATTCCACAAACCTGAACACGACATGCAGACACCAAAGAGCAGGAGACAGAAATACGACGCATGACTCTTCCAAATAAAACCATAGAATCCAAACCAGGAGAAGAGGAGCCCACCTGTGGTTGCACACCATGTACTCAAACAGCTCCTTGGTGACAAAGTGGTACTCTCTTCCTGTCTGCTCGCCTGCTCTGATTGGACGACTGGTGTCTGCCGATCAAAACCAGAAAGGAATTAATGACTGTTGGTTAAATCAGACCGATGAAACAAGATGCAGAAGTCCCAGATACAAATAGATAAGGTCCATCTAAACTCTGTCTGATGGACCAACGTACAACGTAGTCCAGGTTACCATCAGGAGGACTGACTGAGTACTTCAGCTATGTGGAGAGTGAACAAGGGCACATACGAGGTATGGGTCCCTGGAAGGCAGACGGGTTCAGTTTGATGATTTGTCTCCTCAGTTCATTCACTCCGACTCCCGAAGCTCCTAGAAGAACACGGAGAAGCAATGTTTCAGTTTGAGAACCTGGGCTGTTTCAATGTATGAACCTGAACTGCTCCAGCTTATTAGCCTGTACTGTTTCCCTGTATGAACCTGGACGGTTTCAGTTTATGGACCTGGCTGGTTCAATTTATAAATCTGGACTTTTTCAGTTTATGAACCTGGGTGGTTTACTGTGTGATCCTGGTGTCTTTATACAAGTTCCTCTCTCACCCATTAGGATGAGGAGGCGATGGTTCTCCTGTGGGCGGCGCTGGTACAAAGCCACCTCCTCGTAGGGCGTGGACAGGCTGCTGCTGCTGCTGCCGGGTGAGCAGGAGGTGCAGGACTGTCTTCTCCTCCTGTAGGACGTCCTCCTCCAGAGACGAAAACTGCGACGGAATCCAGCTGTTGAGAATCAAGAACAATTTTGTTTGTTTTTTGAGTTCATTCTCATCGTTTAATCTGGTGAAGCTTATTGAAACAGTTTCCTGAGTAATCTCAGTACTAGGAGTACTCGTACTCTTACCCATGTAGATTCCATCAGTGATGTCGGAGTCAGCCTCACCTGAAGGAGGGAAACATGCAGCTGTTCACACTGAAGGTTTATAGACGGTCCAACAGAACTTGAAGGTTTGTAAAGAGCGGACACTAAGGTCGCGTTCACATCAGCCTCGTTCAGTCCGGTTGAGTCGAACCCTGGAGCGTTAACAACTTGATGCGGCCCGTTTAGGTTGGTGTGATGGCAGTCCAAGACTTATGGTGCACACTAAACAACCGAACTCTAGTTCAGTGGTATGGGACGATCTCTGACCACTTGCAAGTGAACTCAGGAGCAGTTTATTGCTTGTGTGAACGCCGTCTTTACCAATCATAGGAAGCACATCATTTTACACGTATACCATGAGTATTACTGAGGACTCTGTGATATTAATTACGTGCAAATGCACCATGCTTATAATTTGTAAAGTAAACATTCCACCGCAAATAACCTACCATATATCTCTAAACACAGTGATGGGCCCTGAACGCAGAGCGCTCAGCGCCCACCGCTGAGGCGGGTACGGGATACAAAGGAGTGTTGGGTAACCGGGATGCACATTGGACCCGAGGCAAAGGGCTGCCTCTTGCTGAGCGTTGCGCTGGGTGGAGCCGAGTCTGCCCCTGATGCACCCATAGGTGCTGACAGCTGACCTAGTTGCAGCAGCGGGTTTTAACGCAGAGCCTTCACATCATATTTCGGCGAATAATGTAAAAGAATTCAAGTAAAATACAGACTTCTCTTATCCCATGTGAATGCACCGCAAGAAACACAAATAAATGTAATAAATCCTGTTCTAAATCCCTCAAGGTCCTCAGAGTAATACTAGACCTGTGAGAAGGGCAATAACCTACACATCATACAAAACGCTATATCTTTCTTAATATGTAAGCTTAAATGTATTATTGGTCAGATAGCAACTTTTTATGTATTGAATTTTATGCAGGCTGTGTTCAGTAGATAGAATAGAGACGTACAGTCATTCAGTCTGAATTCATTCATTCAAGGAGACGTATGGATTCTATAACATAACAGGTCTTAGAAGCACGTCATTAAAGTCAGCCGTCTTCAGGTTAGTTCAACTGATTGGAGTCTATTTTAATTATATGTATTGTATATATTATAATATTTACAACTCGCATTCTGGCATGATGTTCATTTGCGTGGTCGGCTGAAGTCTGTTAATATACCCATCAGATCAAGAAAATATAGTCTTGATCTTGATCTGATGACTATAGCCTATAGTCTGACTAATAATTGAACGGCATTTTCCGAGCACATGACTTTTGTTTATAATTTTTAGCGGGTTTGAGTTTTGCCTTTGTGAATGCAAACCGAACCAGCTGAAAATTAAGCAATATATCATTCTGGCAACTTGTGCAGACCAAGGAAGTGGACTATCGGGTGTGAACACAACCTCAAACATAATCCTGCTGAAAAATGTGGAATAATTTTGGGTTTGCTGAGATTTCAACATTGACATTTCTGTTGTAGAACCTTCAGTACGCATTAGAAGTTGAGTCTGAACACATACCAGCAGGCTCTCCCTCCATCTCTGGAGAGAGACCAGAGACAGAAGTCACTGAGGATGACCTGATGAAAGGTGATGAAGGTTATCCTGCTGTCAGACATGTTTACCTGCTATGAAGCGTTTCTCATCAGCCTGACTTGGATCGTCCTCTGGAAGAAACAAATACCTTGTTTTCAGTGAAGAAGACAAACATTAAATGATAATCGGATGAATCTGCAATGAAATAAGACTGATTCATCCTAGTCATGAGAAAAAATCGAAACCTGGGTGAAAGAACAATGCTGGTTCTGGGAGGTTCTACCCAGTTTGATGGGTAACAAACAAACAGAAGCAGTCACCGACCCTTTAGGGAAGACATGAAACCCACCTGGATCAATCAGGGTCACTGAGAGCGGCGTTAAAACAGAGAACATATGCAAATGTTTTAACATCAGGACTCTGCATGGAGGAACACTGCCTCCTACAGGCAGACAGTAGCAACTACAAACGGTTCAGAAATGTGGTTCTACCTACAGATTAAATCAACTTTAGCTTGATAGTCGTGTTTGTCTCGTTTCTAGTTTCTGATAAATTATTACTAAATCAAACAGAAGACAAAGTGGGGTCATTTGAAGTTGCTTATGGGGAAACTTTGCTGATTATATATATATATATATATATATATATATATATAGAACCACAATTATATATATATATATATATATAATTGTGGTTCTGTGTAAATTAGCTAAAAAATGTTTCTTAGGTGGCTGAAGATCAGGAGGTAATGATGACACCCACTATTCAGAGATCACTATGTTGATCCCCGGCCCATGCAGTCTACATGTTGAATTGTCTTTGAGCAAGATACTGAACCCCAAGTTGATCTAACAGACTAAAAAAGGACTAGAAGGCGATTCCTCACATGGCCTGATGCAGGTGTGAACCTGCGAAGGCTGATTCCACCAAAGTTCCCTCTGCTTGCTGTAGAGAGAGGGGAGACAGAAGAATGTGGTGAAGGAATAGCAGCTCCGAACATCTCCAGCAATAAGACACCACAAAAGCTAAGCATGACAACAATGGTCCCACAACTAGTTGAAAATTATAAAGAGACTCGTCTCAGTCTTCTCACCTCTTCAGCTTGCTGGCAGAGGGAATGAGACCAGCGCAGTGAGTGGTACAGGGCAGCTTCCTGGCCTGCCACCACCGACCATCTGATTGGTCCACCACCTCCAGCAGGTCTCCTCTGCTGAAGGCCATTCCTGCATCAGGACAGGGGAAGGAGGGGTCCTGCAGGGGGCAGTAGTCCACCATAGCCCTCATAAACAGCTGAGAGATCAGAGAGGAGAATGAAACCAAAACTCTCATCAGAGTTCAACTCAGGTCATTTCAAAGTACCTTTAATGATCTGAAAGTTAATTTAGATAAAAATAACCGTATGTCCTCTGCCTGTAGACACACTTAGAAATTACAATGTCTCCGTCCTCACAGGAACTGACCTTTGACAATCTACACCGAGACAGAAAAGGAAAGTGGGAGGACGCTGGAGTAGCCCAAGGCCAGATGTGGATTTTAACCCAGAATCGTCTTGCTGCCATTGCAGACGTCTTTTTGTTGAGATTCATTGGCTTAAAGTTGTATTTTGTTAGAGCTGCCAAAAAACTGAATATTTCAGATTAAGACTATTTATTATAAAGCTATATGAGCCATCCATCCATTAATTCCTCTTAAGCTGAGCTGGCACTGTAGGATTTTAAATATGTCATTGTTTGATTCCAACTCCTACTGTAAAAATAAATTGTCTGTGACGTAAAGCCGAGGCTCATGACTTGAGTGCTCACAGTGTACATGTAAAATGAAAAAATGAACGTGCTAAAGTTATACAATGTATGTTCAGCTTTAATTCAGAGCTTCGCCTCCAGACTCGGTTATCTCTTCACCACGACAGACAGATTCAACGCCATCCTTACAGTTCGTTACATGCCAGCTGTTTCTGTTGGCATATAGTTTCTTACCGACTTGAGGCCGCTGCTGCTGCTCTGGGCGGAGTTTGGAATGACTTTAAACAGGATGGTTCCCTGAGAGCTGATCTGAAAGGAAGAAAAACACATGAATGGACACATAGATGAAAATTCCTTTCGATTCTTTTTTTTGATTAATATTAAGTACCAGACGTCTCCATGTTTTTTTTTTAATGTATTTTCTCACCAGTATCTGGATGACCTGTTCTGGCTCCAAGCCAACCACAGGGGTTCCGTTCACTTCCACTAACAGATCTCCAGGGTGCAGGAGCCCTGAGACACACACTCATGTTATTTGACTCTATTTAGTGCATCATTTAGATCTCTGAAGTTTCAGGTTACAGGCTGTGTATCTCACCACTGCGATCAGCCAGTCCTCCATGAATGACCCTGGCGATGTAGATCTCTCCAGTCTCCTCGTCTCTCCTTATTGTTGCCCCCTGACAGACAGACAGAATAGCAGCAGCTAACTACTAGTATAACCCAAGAGGGAGGATGTATACAGAAGATAGAAATGGAGGTTGGAATCTTGGTGGTTAATGATGGAAGCCCTTAGTGGTCTGAAACTGTTCTAAGACTTGGTCCCTGCTGGCCCCCAGACATAAATGCTCTCAGTCAGCCAGTCAGATCTTGGCAAACATAAACAAATACTTTATCTTCTCTTTAACGTCATAAATATGTTGAAGCAATATAATATTTGTTAGCATATTAGCATCTGTTTAACAGGCTCAAACACTAAAGCTGTATCTAAAGTCAGGGGCCACAACCTTGTCGTTATGGACTGTTTACGAGGGATTCTTGATCCCCGATGTAAGAAAATACGTACGTCCCCCAGATTAATTAAGAGGGAGATGGACAACGGATGTGACAAAATGGACCGACAGATCAAAAGGAGAAGTGAGTAGGAGCATTGAGATATTTATGGTGTTTTCTCGACGAACAGGCCCTCAAAGTTTATGTTGAAGTCATTTGACAAAATGTTTAAATATATATTAAAGGAACTGCTGGTGGAGAGCTGACTAAACAGAGCTAATTTTTCTCCTACCTATAGCCTGAAAGCAAAAACGTTTTCATTATTAGCACAGGCACCCTGACCCCTAAAGTCCTTGAAGAGTAGCCTTTAAGTTCTGTTTTTGCCGCACGTACCAAAAAAGCTTTCAGGATATTGGATAAAATTAGAGGTGCACGGATTACAATATACTTATCTTATCTCTCATCTTACTTGGCCGATCAACGATTTATATAAAGTCTGACCGGCAGATACCAATTTTGGCAATTTCGAATTTATTTCCTTTCAAAGTTTAAAAATCATAATGAGTAATGTATTTTAAGTTCGCTTATTACAGTAGAAGTGACGAGGCAGATTCCGCCTTGTGTACTGTGAATGTATTCTGAGCTGCTGAATCTAATGTGACCTCAGTCTTCCCCGCCGAACGTTCCTTAAACCAATTGTTTGACATTTCGAAGTGAAAATAAAACTTTGTATGCCTCGTTCAGTCCATTATATGTTATATGTTGGCTTTGTTCAAGGACTTAGGCCTTAGGGGCTTGTGGCTTGCTCTGAGCTCCCGCTAGATTTAGCTGCTCTGCTAATGTTAGCTGCTCAACTTGCTGTTGTTCGGGGTGTTTACGTTTTATTGAAAAAGTGTGTAATTAAGTTCATTGTGCAAAAGGCTTTCGGGGGTTGTTCGGCCGCAGCTTCTTTTGTCGTTAAGTTTTAAAACCATAAATGACAGCATAGATACATACATACAGCGGGCTCATGCATTTCTCTGAGCTCCCGCTAGCATAAGCCACTTTGCTAACATTAGCTTAACTTAATGTTTCTCAGGGTGAATAAATTTAAAGTAAGTGATTAAATTTGTTGTGCCAAATGTTTTCGGGGTTGAAGAAATGCCTTATTTTGTCCTAACGGGTGTTACAAATTGCAAGCTTTGTGTTTTCTGGTCTACTTGTGACATGTTTGGAGCTGTTGTACATCATGCTTGGTGTGCGTGTACAGCGCATAAGTGCAACAGGGATCAAGCGAGGCTGCTTGGCCGATTTCATCAAACTACACCTCCCGGCACAGATTGATCAGCATGCCGATCGATCAGCACCTCTAGACAAAATAGATTCACAATATGCGCAGAAGGCTCCACCGATGCAAGCATTTCGAACTCGGGGCGTAAGTGAGCTTCACCATCACACAAATTATTGTCTGTGGAGAATTTCCTGTTTTTTTCACCATTTCTCCCCATCCGACCTTCTCAACCGGATACAAAAATAGTCCTCGTCCATACACTAAACTAATTTTGTACAGAATTCTGCAGGAAACGTTGGCAAATAATGTTGAACTAATGCAGACATCATCAGACCTGTCCTATGGATGCAAGTCTCTTTGACCATCCTTCCCTGTAGCTGCAGAGCTGAATTAAAGGTTTCCAATATTGCCATACAAACAAAGCAGGTTCTGTAGCACCGCCCGCCTAGATGAATATGCTAATTAATGTTTTTTACTTAACAAACATAAGTAAGTTAGCATCTTACAGTTTCTTCATACTGTACACCGAACAGAAGATGTTTGGATAGTCAACATTTCTGTTTTCAAATAAGGCTCTTTAGGTCGGAAAATACACTTCTATGCAGATGATGCCCTCATTTATCCTACACTATCACTACTCTCTCACTGATTTGATGGACCTACACTTCCTCAGGAAATGAGGTGATAGAAGAATGAATTTTAAACATAAGTGGATGGGTTGAGTGTTGTTTGGAGTAAATATGATGAATTATCTGTACCTTTTCTCCGATTTGTGAAGTAAAATCAGAAGAAGTCCATAAACTGACATCAGTCCATTTTTGCTGTTTGGTCGAGCATCTTTTCCATAAAATAAGAGTTAGGATGCAAATAGTGCTGAAAATTTAAAAACTCGATGAAATAAAGTAGTTCTAGTAAGAGTGTGGTGTCGAATGAGGAAAAGAGATGGTTTGGGTCTTTACTCTACTTATTCTTTTTCTTCTTCTTGGTTGTCAAGCATCCGGTGCGTTTACAGTCCTGTTGGTCCTCCAAAGGAGCTCTGGAGACTGATCCGTTGTTGAGCCTCACCTGTCCTGGACTACCAGAGCCACCAGCCCTGGGGGGAACCTGAAAGCTCATCGGTACCCTGTTAGAGCCTCCATTCATTGGCTTTGGTTTTTGGAATGTTGCATCTGCACAGGAACTGAGGGACGTGGTGGAAGAGGAACAAGAGGAAGATGAGGACGAAGGAGGGAGTTGTCGTGGGTAAGGCGTAGGAGGTTTTTTGACCACTTTTGGAGAGATGGAGGACACCCTAGGAGGAGGTGTGGGAGGAGTCTGATGTTTTGACCTGCGTGGAGGTGTGGATTCGGGCTTTCTGCTAGCCACAATTAGACCCTGGAGCTTTTCTACCACCTCAGCCAGCAGATTGAGTGCCATGGCGTTCTCTTCAACGCTGTCTGTGATCATCTCCGTTGCTGCCATCATCTTCTGGCCAAGATGGTGGATGTCCTGAGTGCCATGCTGAAAACTACTGGCCACCGTCTGAACGGTGGACTTCAGCTCTTCCAGACTGCACTGTTTGGTGAGTTCCAGAGGCTGTTGATGGGGTTTGGGTTGGCGCTGGTTGTTTTGTTGGTTCTGAGGAGTTGTAGAGGAGTGGCAAATCAAGGGACTCTTTAGAGGCTCTTGTTGGCATTCATTTTGATATCCAGTTTTAGGGGTGGGGAGAGTGCTAACCCCTTGGTTCCGAGTGGAGCGGTGAGCTGCAGGACTGGAAGGAGCTGTTTGGGCCCTAAGAAGACTCCCAGTACAAGAGGTAGTTCTGCCAGGTGTAGGGATGTTCCTTGAGGGACCTCCTCTAGCCCCTTTTTTGTAGAGGGCAGGGGAGTTGGGGAGGCTGAAGCTGTAGCCTGCTGGGACTGGAGGTGGAAGGTAGGCATAGTCATCGCTGGTAGATGCCCCACCACCTCTGTTGTTGATGGGTTTCTCTGGAAACGAACCTCCATGTAGGGAGGTGGAGGAAAGTTAGTGCCAACAGACAACATATGGCGTAAAGAGAACAACAAGTATGGAGATGTTGACTGGAGATGGAGAAGAGGATTTATACCTGATTGAGGAATATGAAGATGAACAATAAAAGGATGAATGAATGAGGAGGTGTGAAAAATACTGGACAAGAGTTATGGATGGTCCATCAAGTATCTCCAGGCAGGAAATCATTAGATCCTTTTACACAACTTGTTTCACCTCCGAGACGACATTTGAGGTAGTAACGGACACGGAATGGAAATCTGTACAAAAAGGGCGCGCTAGCTTAGCCGAACAGGTTTTACATTCGGACATCATACTATATGTGCTCACAGCTATAAGTATTAAAACTGAATAGTAGCATTTAAAGCTTGTAGCTTGTAGCAGCTAGAAAAAGAAAGCACCTTGCAGTAGCTAGTAGTAGGTAGTAACTAGAGGCAATGAACAGCTAATGCTATGTAGCAGTGAACAGGGTGTAGCTGAGAGCAGCTAGTACAAGTTAAGCAGCTGGTAGCAGTTCATAGTTTAGAGACGTTAGCAGCTAGTAGTATGCTGGAAGCGGTTAGCGGCTAGTAGCAGTTAGCAGCTTGTAGAATCTGGTAGTAATTAAATTGATGAAATGTTTGCTCCCCATTGGTCTACAGTATTTTTCATAAAGATTTGCACCATTCATACTGATGATTTCACCACCTACTTTGAGATTTTAAAATCAAATTATCTTTCAGGACTTTTCCCACGACTCTTCCAGACAAGGAATATAAATGCAGACAGGTGACTGGTGATGTCATGGAGTGACCGACTTCCTGTCTTCCTCCTCTTACCGTGGCAGGGGGCGGGGCTAGTGAGAGTAGGAGCTGATTGGTTCCAGAGAGATGTGGTTTGCGGACACAGACAGGAACTTCCTGTTGACTCATAGCGTGGGAGATGGGGTTGTGAGCGCGGTCCTCGTTGGACTGGCAAAGGTCTGGCTTCACTCTCGGTTCCTCTAAGCTCCTCCCCCGACCTAACCCTTCTGGCGGGGACAAGGTGCTCCAATGTGAGGCGACGAAGGCTACTCCAACGACTACGGATCAATCCCTCTGAGTCTCCTACACTTCCTCTGCGAACACCTCCATTCTTGATGAATAAAGAATAAGAAACTCAAATCTTTATGGTTTAAAGGGGAATTAAATTATAATAAAATAGAAAATCAAGTAACCGTTATAATAAAATAATACATAGATATCATTTGATTTTGAATATGATCTGTAATTCGTGATGAGCAGTCCTTCCTTGGTTCAGATTCAGGTACATGGACCTTCTCAGTTAGAAGCCACAGTGAAGATCTCCATGTGTTAGGAACATCTTGTCACACCAGTGGGGAAACCATGGCTTCACAGCCTTGTTGAGTGATGAATGCAGACTGATGCCACCTGCTAGTGTGAAAATTAATTTTCTCCAACGGATGCAAATGTTTGTGGTTTGTTACCACTACTTCTTTGCATCTGATCTTAAAACAGATCTGCCATAACATTAAAAATGCCTGCTCAACATTGTGTAAGTCCTCTGGTCTGTCAGAACCAGTATTAACTTTTCTACAGCTTGTGCAACAGTCGATATTCATTGGAATCAGACAACACAGCCTAGCCTTCACTCCCCACAGAACAGTTTCGAGAAGAACTTTAACCACGCTGTTTTGGGGGCGCTGAAGACTCACCAGAGGCTGGTTATTTTTCACCAGACAAACAATCCTCATGGCCTCCTCGTCCTCAGGCATCTCGCTGGGCACAGGAGGAAGGACCGGTCCATAGTCGACCTGAGCAACACCGTCGTGGGCCTTCAGGAGGGCCTGATATGTGGGTATAGCTGTTAGAACAGAGTTTCAGGCAGGGGAGGGGGGAGATCCTGAATGAATGTCCAAACCTGAATGTGAGGTGAGCCAAGGAGGCTGTAGAGCTCACAGGCTTCAGATGAGGGACGGTGAACCCTCTGTATGGCAGTCATGATCTGATGGACAGACGGACAGAGGTGGGAAGTGAGAAAAGACTAAATCTAATGTCTCATTTAAAGTAGTGATGTCTTCCCTGCTGGACATTAGGAAAAACAGACTACAGAGTGTGTGTGTGCGTGTGTGTGTGCGTGTGTGTGTGTGCGAACCTCATGGGACAGCCCTGAGGAGTAAGGCAGGATGGGCATAGAGTTCAACCTCTTGAACTGCAACAGGCACTCATAAATCTGTAGAGACAAAACAGGAAATGATGTAATTGTTTGACACCTAGCTCGGGATGTTGTGTCTCAGTGCTGGTCTCACCTTCAGCAGAGCTTGGAGCCACGGTGAACTCAGCAGTTTATGCAGATGCTGAGCCCCATTAATGTTTCGATGGACAGCCTGACCGACGTCTCCCACCACACCAGACAGAATCGCACTGACATCTGTGCAAAGGATCGGAGAACTTAAGGGACCCGTACAGGACTTCTTACATGAGCAATAGAGGCTCTGATTAGGACCCTGTTCTTTGCTATCAAAGCAGATGTTTGAGCCCCACAGGATTAACATCACTGACCCCACTGAGAGACTCTAATCCCATCAGAATTAGATTCAGATCGGATTAAACTCCAATTAAGATCAGGTCTGGATTCATATTTTATAACCTTCAAACATTTTTGTTTTTTTCACTTTTGATTTTGTTGATAATCTAAGCCGTAATAATGTATTCAGTGTTGACTATGGACATGTTGAACAGGTTGGGTTGAATTTTGTCAACCCAAGTTACCATGGTAATTGTCTCAGAGTGGAAGTATGCTTTTATTTCTTCCCTTATCTCGGGATTATCAAACTCAGAGATTCCACTAAACCTGCTTCCAGAAATAGCCCCTTGACTGACTTTGGTTAAAATCATTAAAGGTCCATTTTAGGGGGCATTTAGGAGTATCTCTTTGATTAATGAAATATAATATGCAGAGTTGTGTTTTTTTTGTGCGTCTCTCAGCAAATAGTAAAAACACTTTTTGTTAGTCTATAACAAGCCCTTTTTTGTTATCTCCATAGGAGCAGGTCCTAACTTTCATACTGGGGCCGCCATGTTCGTGCAGATGTCAGGAGGGTGTTTTTGCATTTTAAGTTGTAACTGTGTTTTGAAAGATTGGAGGGTTCTACTTATTATTTAGAACAAGAAAAGCAACGGAGAGCCAAGATCAGAGCAATCGTGAAGACAAATGAAAGCAATCACTCCAGAACCGGTTGCTATCCCTGGCTTGTACATTTTCTTCTGAGTACTGAGCCGAGTTGAATCCTCAGGGCTGCCCGACGCCTCCACTTATATTTGGCGACACTTGCCGCTTGAGTTTTCTTGTTCTAAAAATAAATATGATCCTTCATTTGTCCAAACGCGGTAAAAACTTAAATCGTGAAATCCCTCCCCAGACGTCTATACGAAAATGCCGGCCCCCACATGAAAGTCAGGCCCCGCTTCTATGGAGACAAAAAGGGCTTTTTCTCAAAAAACATAAACAAAAATATTTTAAATTACAGCCTGAAGAAAAACAGAATCATCAATATTCTATTCCATTTTTTCCCCTGAAAGATTCCACAAAATTTTACACACTGGACCTTTAAGAAGTGAACATTTGTGTTTTTATAAGTTTCCTGAAGCGAAACTCATATAACCGACTAATGCAGGTGGAAGCTCGTACAGGAGGTGTGTGTATGTGTGTGTGTTCCTCACCATCCTCCATAGCTTGTCTCATGCTGATCTGGACAACAGGAAGAATGAAGACTTGTTCCACTGAAAATAAATGTAAACCAAAGTTTGGTAGAGTATATCATTATCCATTGATTCCAATGTAATTACTATTTTTCTTAAGGTAAAACACTGATCCTGCCCCCAGCCCATCACAATCCCCCTGCATTCTTAAGCTAGGACCAAACATCAGACCCTCTAGACCTGGGTTGTTGTCTCCTTCTCTTATGGTTGGCCTCTGCAGCCTGATGTGGCAGTCGTCGATTGTATCAATAACATCAATGGCTGGCATTGGAAAAAAGCAGCGGACACGGTTTTCTCAGAAATATTTGACCAGGAGATGATCGATGGTCCCACTGAAATAATAATGATGTTGAGCACTTGGGCGATTATCCTGTGTGCTGCAGATTGTGATGCATGAAATATGTCCGACATCTCACTAGAGCTGTATTGCTTGGCGATGCACCACAGGATCATCAGCACCTTCTTTGTCACAGGGACAGCTACTGGACCTTGACAATATTGCTTTTCTATGTCGTTCACCTGCAGATTCATCAGGAGATATTCAAACTGTGGTGACTCACCCATGTTGAGCTTGACGTCCTGCTAAGTTGAACTTCCGGGTCGCAATCCTTACCATTAACTTTAAAATTCATCAGAGACACGTGTTTTGCTTTGCAATCTTCATTAGCTGCTACATGGTCTGGCCCCTTCTCTCTTTAATGAATTTATTAAACATCAAGATTCGGGTCCGGTCAACAAGCGGGCCTCTTTAAACGATAACTTCCTCTTTTTCTTCGTCTTTTGGGGTCATCACAGCATATCAACCGTTTCCATCCATAGTTGGTGACGCTAGCTGATGGCCAACAGCACCAGGGATGGGCTTTGTCAACCCGAGCTCCAACCGATCCGGCTTAGAAACCAGCTTCACATTCTGCATATTGAAGTGGCATAGGTTTTACACCCGATGTCCTCCTTGACGAAACCCGCCCCATTTATCCAGGCTTGGGACCAGCACTAGAAGTGAAATAGATTTTGACCCTTCTTGACGGGGTTGCCTCCGTAAACGATCATTGTCATATCCCAATGTGCAAAACCTCATTTGGATGAAAACTTTTCTCGAACAAAGGAACTTTTTACCCATTTAGTTGAAAATTCAAAACACCCTCCCAGTTTTAACAACTACTAAATAATGGCCTAAAGAGGAACTGTTCTCACATGTAAAACATAAACACACTCATCTGTACACCACTTATTTAACAAATTTAATGTGTGTGTTCCATCTGTATTACATTGATAACTGTACTGCTCTTGTAACTGGATTGTATTTCTACTATTCTCCTCGAAAGCCTCCCATGGACAGCTGTTGTAAAAGAGTTCTGCCACAAACACTAAGAGCAGTGCATCTTTAGCCCGTGAATGGTTAAACGATACAAAACTGATATTACTGGATGTCCATGTTAAATAAATATACTAAATAAATTATACAAATAAACGATTATTTTATGCATTTCAGCATTTAGCTGCCTTTTAGCATTTAGCTTGCTAGCATGACTGCAGTCAAATGTGTGAAAAGGGCACCAACTTACAGCGTCCTGGTCTTCCTCTGAGGTTTCGGCAGACGATCCAGTGGTGACTGACGCGATTTGATTTTACTGACAAACACTAATCCTCCCAAACAGGACTTAATCCACTAACCATGAGACCTTTCATTCTTCCTGTCTCTCTCTCTCCATCCTTTTCTTTCTTCAGAATCCATTGTCTAAAGCCTCCTGCTGTCCCGTCATATCCCTCTCCTCACCTTCTCACCGTGGAGTCTCCTCATGATTTTACGTCTCACCCTCTCACTCACTTTAAGTACTTCAACAGATCACAAAGCTTCTTAACTCTGCTGCTTTTAGCCGCACGCACATGCGCACATGCAAACTGTTTACGCACAATGACAGGAGATGATGCCTTAAATCCTGCAATAACATCTGGGCTAAGAGAACAGCCGTTGTCAGTTGTCTGTGTAAGTATCGTTGTGTGTCTGTGTGTTTGTGTGTGTGTGTATGTATGTGCGTGTTGGGGGTCACGGTCACTGGGTCACGTCCTCACAGATTAACGCTGATCCTTCCGTAAGAGAAGCAAGGAGGCCACAGAAACAGGCAAATGTAAGAAAACATGGTGTCTCTTTTGTTCTGAAGCTCCTCTTCCTCCTCAGAAGAAGATTTACTCGGGTTTATTGATTTGAAAAACTAAAACTTCAAGATAAAATCTCCTCTTTCACTTTAGTTATAGATTTCAGGAGCTTGAAAGTTTACAGGTGTTTATCAGGGTGGTTTGTAATGCAGGAAACCTTCAATACCGTACAATATTCTGATATTGACGTTTTAGGAATCTTCCTTAAAACAACCTGCTTCCTGTAGAAACATCAACGTAATACCAGTAAATACCATGTTGACTTCCTTAAAACTATCCATTTCCTGTACACACATCAACGTAATGCCAGTAAATACCATGTTGACTTCCTTAAAACTATCCATTTCCTGTACAAACATCAAGCTAATGCTGGTAAAAAAAACAAAAACATATTGCCTTCTTCAATATGATCTGTTTCCGGTAGAGACATCAAAATAATGCCAGCAGTCACACCAGTTAATAGCATGTAGTCTTCCCTAAAATTATCCGTTTCCTGTAGAGACATCAAAGTAATGCAGGTACACAACATACTGTGTCCCTTAAAACGATCCATGTCCTCTAAACACATCAAAGTAACGCTGGTAAACAACAAGGTGCATTCCCTAAAATGATCCGTTTCCTGTAGAGACATCAAAGTAATTCCAGTAAACGACATGGTGTCTTTTTTAAAACTACCTGTTTCCTATACAAACATTTAAGTAGCTTTACTTAACAACATGCAGCCTTTCTTAAAACGATCTTGCTTCTTTTAGCACTTTGAGATTTGATCCAAATGTGAAGTGCATTATAAATGAAATGTATTATTATATTATTATTATTATAGAGATATCTAAGAACACGCCACCAAATGGTGGGATGTAATAGTCACTGATTTTGTGAAATGACTATGTCTGATTAAAAGTTCTGAAATAAGCTGTGACTCTGATTCTAGAACCAATCTCTCTTAAAGCACTGATGGAAACGATCTTCATGCTCGGCTCATAAACTCTTGCTAGCTCCTCTCATAAACTCTCCGAAATATGAGAGTTTTGAACACGGAGAGTTTGGAAGTTTGTTAATGCCCTGAAGTAAACTGTACAATGTGGGATTATGTACCCGACCTTTTACCACTGTCAGCTGGAATACACTCCGGCCCCCTTGACCCCGAACAGGATAAGTGGATTTATGGATAATGAATGAAAGTTCAATAGTGAACATTTTAATGTCATCTGTGATACAGGGTCTGCAAAAGTTTTAAAAAGTCTAAAATTTTCTCGACGATTTCACAAAATTAGCCTCACGGGGTTTTAATGTTATGACTGATTGGTGTATGTCAGTATTTAATAGAGAATGTGCTTTTTAACATTACACTGATAAGCCTAGATCCTCCACTGGATTAGGGGTCATAGATGGACCTGATGCTGTGTCAGATCATCCTAGGTCCTGCAGATGAACTTGTTGACTTTCTGTCCTCCCGCTAAAGCTGCTAAAGCTAGTAGTTAGAGTTAGCTGTCAGGAGGCACAGAGCTCTTGTAACTGATGACTCTGGTAGACATGACCTCTGAGGACAGCCCTCTACGACGCCTGGGTCATCATTAACTGGTAGCAGACTGGTTGTAGAGGGACGTCTCGCCCCGGGGAAGAGACTCAGGACAGTCATTACTGTATCCTTACATCAGCCGCGGCCTGCTGTTTACACCATCATGATGTAATCTCCATAACAAACACTTCTGTAATTGTTGGACCCTCAATGACATGACACATTCCTCAAATCCCGTCTGTTTGTCAGGGGTCAGATATAGCAGAACATAGCATAGTTGAACATAGTGACCTTCATTGAAGGGGACCTCCCCCTCTGGAGATATAAAGGACTCATTCTGAACTTATATTAAAAAAACAATGCTTATTTTCACAAAATAATACCACTAATAAAATTCATATTTAATAACATTATGTTATTTTCCATTTATTCAAAGAGATACCCGTACATTTTACACACTGAACCTTGAAGTAGAATCAAAACACGAGTTAGATGATGACGGGTAAAAAAGAAAACAATCTAAATTTGCTAACTGCAACCAGTTGCTTTAAAAACTTCCGGTTGTTTAAACAACATACCCGTTTCGCCAGGCTGGCACATCTCATTTATGTTCCACCATCTCCACCTCCCCCCCGCAGAACGGACATTGTGATGTGATTAGATCTGGTGTCTGGAAAGGCTACAACCATCACCTTTGTTCTGAAACATTTAAGAGGAGGTGGTTCCCACATCACATTTCTCTTTATCATTTCTTAACGAGGATGCAGGATCCATATCCACTGGATATTTCTATATCAAAATGTTTTTTAAATCCAAGAGCGGTAGATTTTCAACTCCCCCGGCAACAATTTTATAACGTTTCAACCAGCGCGTTAAGGGCTTTGACTTGAATGGAATCATTATTCAATTTAACTATAAGCTGTGGCATATTAATGACACTTTATACACAAATTATGCAGTCCATGTCTGTTTTAAAGAATTAGATTAGTGTATTAGTGTCACGCAAGTATCCTGATATTATCATATTGTGACTTAAGTATACTGATATTAAATGTCCTTATATTATTTTCTTGTGACTTAAGTATACTGATGGTATCATATTATGACTTAAGTATCCTGATATTATCATTTTGTGATTTAAGTAACCTTATATTAAGTTTCCTTATATCATCGCCTCGTTCTTTAAGTATCCTGATATTATCAGGATACTTAAAGAACAGCGTTAACAACCTATGCCAAATCAATAAGCGGAACACAAAGCTGATTTCAAACCTGATTGGAATCAGCTGGTTAAAAAATACCATCACTGGTACTGTTAGCCAGTAGGGTACCGGCATGAATGGGCTGCGGCAAGGGAACCGTCGAAAGATGAAGATGATTTATGTATCCTGATATAACTGCATTGTGACTTAAATAAATGATTGAATTATTTTCTTCTTAAGTCATCAGCATCGAGGTCGTCGGGAGAAGAAGCGGAAGGAGTTTGATGAAGGTGTTTCTCCTGGCGCAGGAGGTAATGAGATTCATGGAGGGTGTAAAAGTCTCATTTACCTTTGGACTGTCTCAAACTTTTCACAGGAAGGGAGATTAACTAAAGGCATCTCCAGGTCACATGTGCCTGCTTTTTATGCACCTGTCTTTTTAATGAAGGCTTTGTGGAAGTGTAGAAATACAAAGATCTTTATTTCTTTAGCATCTTAACTTTATATATTCTAATAATAGCTGTAATTCTAATATTTTGTATCATATTTGGACTCATCAGGACCTCCAGGAGTCAATGTACATGTATGCAACAAGTGAGAGCAGATATATAAAACATGCAGCCACAGATTAATCTTATAGAAGGGACTTAAAGTTGACTTTGTATCATATTATTTTAGTTTCCGTTTGAATAACTGCTGTCATCCTTCTGCATTCGGCCGAGCCGTTCTGCTGGGTAGAACCAGTAGTGTTTTTTTACTGGATGCTGAGACAAGATTAATTTTATGCATATATTAGCAGGTTGACAATGACATTATGTACTTGTGACACTCTCCGTTTAAGATTTTCAAGGATTGTGTTACAGACTCAATCCAGTGCTAGGTATTGAACATCTGGAACTCTCATCCCCTCTGAAAGAAAAAATGACCGTATTATAGAGTATAATAATCGCTACGTCACCTGCCCATCTTTCAACCAGTCTTTTCCTTAAACACTCAAAACCCGCCGGCGCCTGCGTCATAATCATTGCTCACATCAACTCTCAATTCTATCCTTTTGAATCAACGTGTAAATATTTAAAAAAACAGGCCTCAGTCAGTCCCTCCTTCCCCTTTCTTTCTGACTCCAGATCTCAACCCCATGTGCAAATATTGGTTTAGCCGTTACTTAGAGCCGATTATCTTGAGATGTAACATTCCTCCCAAAATAACATTCAGGTCATTCCTTTAGAATAGGCGACGAAATGTCAGCAGCCATGCAGTGTTTACAGACAGCTCCGATATTCTTCAGGACTCCACTGCAATCACTCAAGCTCAAGGATCTGTAAAGCCTTGACAGTTAATGTTAAGCATTACGTATAACTGGTGGTGGATGGTTTGGGTCTGTTACTCCTTAATCTAATTGCACCCACTAATAATTCACAGCTCACTGCTGTCCTCTAGTGGCAAAATTGTGTCATTGCTGTTTTCCAGGTTTCATGTCCTAACGATGAACGCATTGAAAGTGGGTATCATGGAGAGTATGTTGCCGGACAAAAACAATTAAAAGGTTTAGTAGGTTAATCCTGTTCCCTCCTCAATCCTGGCTAAAAGCCAACTCATGGCAAACAGGGCATGGCTATCCCTAAGCCAATGCAGACTAACTCCAATCTCATAATTGGCATTGTTTGTCCTTCAAGCCAAATCAAAATCTTTGGGGGGGATTCATCTGGGTGCTTCTCAGGGCAGGCTCTCCTCAATTACAAAAAATATCCCTGTAGAGTCTGAGCGCCAAACTTTAATAAACTCTATCTTTACCTTTCCTGGTCTCTCCTGATTGAACATCAGAGGATGGTGAAATGTAGGAAGAGATAGTACCACCAATGTACCTCCACCAAAACAAGCAACACTCAGAGCACAAAGTATCAGCCAGAGCAAAGTGAACACATTTAATGCCTATAATGACATTCACAGTGTTTTTCTAATATGTAATGTGCATCACTGACATCCCTGTAGTGGTACTGCAAACACAAATTATTTATCAGTAAATGGAACTTACAAACCGTAAACTAATTGGTGACATTGAGCTATTTTTTCATTATGTATTAATAAGTCATCTGATTCAATTGCTAATATTATGCTATATTCACATTCATTTCAAGATGGTAATTTGCTCCTCAGTTTTGCTTTGAGGAATGTTACGACTAGTGTTCTTATTGCAAGAATGACAGGGATGAAAACACAAATAATGGTGTAATTTTGATATTTCACTTATTTGCTAATAATTTCTGGTGACATGTGGAAGGCCTCTCTTTTTGCAGTTTTTATTTTAAGAGAATTGCAAAAAAAAAGAAGCTAAAACTTATAAACTACAGCTGATAATTGAAAAAAAACAGAATAGAATCGCTTTATTGTCATTGTTTTACAACGAAACACCGTTTGGCAGCTCTGGTTAAGGCAAAAATCAAATCAATCAAAATATAACAGTAATAATAATAATAATAATAATAATAATAAGTGCACACATAACGTTTAGATAAAATTTAGCATTCTATATAATTTACTCATACGTAAATTATACTGCTTTTGTACATACACTTAAAATATCTGCTCCTTTACAGCATATATTGAAATACAGAATATTGTTTGGGTTAATCAAATGCATTTAACCAGCTAATACAAGTTAGGACAACAAGAGAATGGTCTACTGAAGTAAGAAGTAGACTTTTTTATGTGAATTCAACATTAATACCGATAGAAAAAATGTAGGACAATGCTAAAGTAATCCAAAGTGTTGAGTTATCCACTGGTATACCGTATACATTAAAAATCCCATTTTTAAACTGTGGTGGAATACATTTCAATCAATGATTTAACTGCTATCTAGCAGCTAATTAATAAAACAATAGCTTGGTTAGCTACTAATTATTGACACTTCGTATTAGCAACTAGCTAGTCGCTCGTTTTACTCACTGACAGTAAGCACACTGTTTCCTACGTCGTCCGCTCCGCCGACCGACTTCAACATCCTGAAAATGTGGTCGTCATTCAGCAGCTTCTTCTGACATGTGGATTTTATATTTTTATTAACTTCATACTAATAGTAAGTTCCGATAAATGTCTAGTAACCCAGACTTAACTCCTCCAATAGGAATGATGCATTCAGGGTCAGGGTTCAGGGAAAGTTTATGATGTTATTATATATAAATAATAATAATAAAACGTGGATTTTTCTTTTCTCTAGCAAATATATTGATACACGTCATTTTTTGTGAACAAGGACAGACAGATATTATATTTAGTGATACCCTGTATATATCCTAAAATTATTTGTTTGGTATAACATTAGTTTAAATCAACTTTTATCAGTGACATCCAGATGTCTTAATAATTCCTATAGAAAAAAATGCATCATTGGAAGGACGCAATATAGGCGGGAAACTGAACTCCCTACCTTTTTCTAAATTATATTAAACTACTACTGCTTATAATAATAATATTACCTATGATAATGACGATTATAATAATGATAATACTACGAATTACAATAACAGAAAAAGAATGTTGTTTTGTGAATGTGTTTTTTTTAATTATAAAAGACCAATTTGAGAGGGAAACTAATATAAAATATTTATTGAAGTGTCTAGAATTCAAATATGATTCATAAAAATAATGTTTTTGATTCATGCATAGCTTAGCTCAACGTTTTTAATAAACAGTATATTCACACTGACTAAAAATTGAATTAACTGTCCAATCTGATAAATCTGATCTGATAAACTGTTTTTCCTGTTCTAACCCAAAAACTGTAAAGAGTCAAACAACAGAAGTAATCCATCTATGTTAAAGACAGAGACGCTCAAGTTTAGGGCTGTTAGAGTCTGAAACTGGAAATAGGTTTTTACAGACTTTAAACCTGTTAGTGAGACGACAGAAAAAAAGTTGATCATGTTTCTTCATGAGCTTTATGAACCAACTTATTTCACAGGCAGATGATAATTTACAATGCTTCAAATGTATGTGTACTCCTACATAAATCAAATGTTTTTTTCACAGTTAACATTAATATAAAAAAAGTAGAACAATGAATTTATAAATACACATATTACCCTGCAGGGTCTAACTAGCAAGAGTCAGTCTATAAAAAGAAGGTTTGATGATAAAACAGTTTGGATTTCCATCTGACTGCTGCACAACTGGAATCAGTCCTACACACATATAACATCATACACCATCAGAGGAAACACATCAGTGACGGTCAAGAAGTGACGGTTTCATCTGAGATAAAAGTCAGACACATGATTTGACTTTGTTCTGATAGAACAACCTCTTCAGGTGTTTAGAGATTTCTTTCATATTTACTCCATAAATGATGGGATTGAGGAGAGGAGTATACACAATCAATTGCAACGTCATTATTAAATGGACCGGTTTAGAAAAATCAGCATTCAGTTGAGGTATGATCACATCATAGGCACTTAAACAGGAGAAGCTCACTAAAACAATCAAGTGTGGTAAACAGGTCTGTACAGCTTTTCTCCTGATCTCTCCATTGCTTTTAATAGAGACGATGACAATCCTGCTGTAAGTAAACAGAATGAAAAGCACAGGAATGACTGCACAATATGTTACGCTCACATAATCGTACACTATCGTCCAAGGCAGGCCATCACAATACATTGTCAAAAGGGAATTATTGCAGAAAAATCCTATAATATTAAATTTGCAGAGCTTTTGATTTGGTAACATAAACCCTCCATATGTCACCGGAATAACAGGTAGAAACCAGGCCAGAGCTAAGAAAACAAGGATAGTGTTTTTTCTCATGATGGTTGGATATTGCAGAGGTTTACATATAGACACATACCTGTCATAGGCCATGACTGTCAACAAAAAGAAATCGGAGGCACCTAAACAACTAAATATGAACAACTGGAGGAGACACGCATAATGAGATATCATCTGCCTGCCAGATAAAGAGTTGATGAGCATATGTGGGTAGACAGTTGTGCTGAAAAGAACAGAGTTGATTAAAAGAGCTGCCACGAAAATGTACATTGGCTCATGGAGCTTCTGATGAGTCCAAATAAGATACACAATAATAGAATTACTGCATATTATTAGAGTGTATAAAGTTAACATGATGAAGAAAAAAAGATATCTGTATTTTCCCAGTTGCACATACCCAATAAGAGTGATATATGTTACATTAAGTCCAACGTCCATGAAGTTCAGCAGGTACCAAAGCCTTCATGAAAAAGAACATTAAAAGTATTAAAAGCAGGCGGAGAAGAATTGAAGTCTGGAGGAGAGGACGGCACCAACACTGAACATTAACAGTTGACCAGGAGATGCATTTGGTTCGTATGCCTCCTTGTGACAAGTTTGAGTCGGTCCGAGGGTTTTATATGACTTCTACACCCTCCAAGGATCTCATTTATTCCTGTGCCAGGACTTTCATCCAACTCCTTCCTCTCCTTAAGGATCAGACGTGTCGTCATGGTTTGAGGCTGACAGACTGACATCTTGTCTAGAGTTAATACATAATCTTACAATAATAGTTTTAAGGTCCAGATTATTATTATTATTATTATTATATTTTAAAGGTTAAATAAGATCAGATAAGATCAGATAAGATGAGATAAGATTAGAGAAGATTAGATAAGATAAGATAAGATGAGAAAAGATGAGATAAGATTAGATTAGATTAGATACTATAGGACACGATAAGATAAGATATCGAAAGATAGGGTAAGACAAGTAAAGATTAAGGTATGGGAAGATGGGATAAAATATGATATGATATATAATATATAAGATAAGATAAGATAAACCTTTATTAGTCCCACAACGGGGAAATTGTAGGGTTACACCAGCAATATAACAGAATTTAAAAAAATATATATATAAATATATATGCAAAGATAAATATGAATATTATTCTATACTGTGGTATTGTAACATAATACAAATATTACATTATACAGGAAATACTACACTATAGTATAATATAACACTATACAGGAAATAAAACATTATAATTATTATTATTATTATTATTATTATTATATTATAATAAATATTATACTATTTTAAAGGAATATATTATAGTACATTATACAATATACAGGACATATTGCACTTAATAGAAATATAATAGAAATATTACACTATACAATAATACAATAAACAATATAAAATAACAATATACACACTCTAAGAAATAAACAAGTAACAATATTCATTGAATTATATTAAATTAAGTTAAATGTGCAGTTTGAACTGTGGACATGTTGAATATTATACTGTCCCATAGTGCAAAGTGCAAGTGAGGTGTGTGTGTGTATGTGTGTGTGTTTCTAGCAGTGCTGGTTGTAGAGTCTGACTGCTGCAGGAAGGAAAGATCGGCGATATCGCTCCTTCACACACTTGGGGTGAAGGAGCCTGTCGCTGAAGGAACTCTCCAGTGCAGAGACGGTTTCCTACATGGGGTGGGAGATATTGGCAGCTTGGCCATCATTCTCCTGTCTCCCACTTCCTGCACTGGGTCCAGAGGACATCCCAGGACCATGCTGGTCTTCCTGATCAGTTTGTCCAGTTTCTTCCTGTCAGCGGCCGAGATGCTGCTGCCCCAGCAGACCACTCCGTAAAAGATGGCCGACGCCACCACAGAGTCATAGAAGGTCTTCAGGAGCGCCCCCTGCACTCCAAAAGACCTCAGTCTCCTCGGCAGATAGAGTCGGCTCTGTCCCTTTTTATAAAGTGCCATGGAGTTGTGAGTCCAGTCCAGTTTGTAGTTCAGGTGAACACCAAGGTACTTTTAAAATGTAACCATCTCAATGTCCATTCCTTGGATGTTCACCGGTGTGGGGGGAGAGAATGGGCCTGCGGAAGTCCACCACAAGCTCCTTGGTTTTACCCGCGTTTATCTGGAGGTGGTATGATATGATATAAGATAAGATAAGATAAGATAAGACTTATTGCACACATTACCTGCACAGGTGAAAAATAGATTTCATCACTTAATAGTGTGTTTAGCAAATCAAAGAGAAGAGCGTAGAATAGTGCTCATATATAAGTTATATCTTTGAGTTTTATTTATATTTTTTATTTATATTTGTATCCGGTGTTTAAGTCACAGCTGTATGATAACTGGAGATTGATGTGTTTTTAACTATCTGTCTTAACTTGGTATAAAGGGTTTCAGTCACGTGACACTGGCCTTCCTTTTTATCAGTGGAGTCAAAGTCTCATGGTTCTCACCTAACATGGTGTGAATGGTGTGCAAGTAACACAAGCCCGCAAATATATGTTCCACTCTTCATCACTGGATATATACAGCATTTATTTCCTTTATTTCACTCAGTCATCAACCATAACAAGCGATACACGACGTCTGCGTTGTAATTGTTGTGACGTCACAGATGCGTCTTAAAACCACACTCCGCTTACATGGACGGCCTGATTCCGAATAGATTCGGAAAACACCCGTAATCAGAAAGAAAGTGGGAAGGTAAGAATGAACTAGCTTTAAAAAACACGTCCAAGAAAAAAACACCTGAGACCGACGCTGTGCACAAATTAAAAAGCGCCGGAAAACTGCCTCTCCATCCTCATCATCATCATCATCTCCCCTGTCAACTCTCCGCGCTTGTCTGGAGGAGATAAAGGTGTGGATGAAAAACAACTTTCTCCAGTTGAACAGCTCCAAAACCGAAGCTATTTTAATTGGCACCCCACATCA